>JAHBCN010002223.1:0-95932 GCA_019359885.1 Listronotus oregonensis
TTTCACATGTCAAAATCAGAGTACACAATCAACTTGATGTGTTAATTTGTTTTTATTGAACTTGCTCTGAAAAATTATGAAAACAATAGGAAGTTACATTTAAGATTTTAAGGTCAATGGGGACTGATAAACAAAAAATATTAACACATTCTACAAAATGTGTTTTTGAAATAAAAATTAACGAGGTTTGATGAATTTTAATATTCTCTTTGTCGTTTCACAGAAATCATAGATGCAGCGTGTTTAAATGAATACTCAGTTTAACTGAATGTACATTATGTATTTCCTAGTAACCTGCGCATCAAATATAACCATAATCGCATATACTACCATAACATATTACTCCTTGAGGTATTTCGATTTTTTGCTCGTTAGCATGTAACAAGTTACATGTAATGACTATGACTTTGAGGTACAAATAGATGTCAGAAAGGCGCTTTAAGAGAGGTCAATATACACTGAAATTATTGTTGTTAACGTTGCATCAAGATTACTGTCAATAAATTGTATTAAATGGATTTCTGCATCGTAATTTTGAACGTCATTGCTTGTTGCAAAAATAAATAATTTAGCGGGGGTTTATTAAAAGTGTTAAGTATGATGCAGGATTTTAAAGCCTACATTTATTTACTTTTCACAATTTTTGTCACACCGGTTTGTAAGATAATTTATGTATTAATTTTTTTCACACTACACTTCAATCATAGTTTTACTGACTATAGTAAAAGCTTTACCCTAATATTTATTTTTTATGCCAGTCTCTCATCTTGATTTAAAACACTAGCTCATGGTAATTCAGCTATTTCTTTCACGGATGTTTAACCAATATTAAATTAGGGCTTTAGAAACATTTTTGGTTTAATGTCTCAAACACAATCATGTTTGCTGTCGTAACAAATGCTGCCATTTCTTGTCACCTACGTAGAGCGGCGAAGTTCTACAGAACAAGTAATCAATTGGTCTTGTGGGTATCACTTCGAGAATTATCTGAAATGACATAAACACGTACTTCTTCTCTTCTAACCTTTATGCTTTAAATGAAGGACATACTGTACGTTATTAGCTAGGACTCAACCCTTCGTGGCCTGTCACAAAATTAAAAAAATGTCAAAATAGTTTCATAAGATTTAAAGCTAAAAATATTTTACAAAAGGAAACTAGTAAAAGACAACCGTAGTAATAGTAATATATTTTTAGTGAGAAATGTCTGTGTCTGTACCTGTCAACTCTTTATCGCAGGAAAGCAAGGTCAAGCCTAAATCAGATTTATTCCATATGTAGATTCCCAACTAACATTTTTCGGAGCCTGAAGTTTTATTAAACGGTAACGGATAGTTATTAAAGGTTTATAAGGAATCTTAACTTTTATAATACTTTTTATAGTTTTATAAGAAAACTTCTGGTGTTACAAGTTTTGTAAGACGCCCAGAAAATACCAAAATACTTAAAGTTTGCATCCAAAATGTTTCCGTTACCTTATCTATAAAATCTTTGGTTTTGGTTACTTAAAGTTTTTTAAAAGGGTTTTATAGCGTTCTTAAAAACCTTATTATAAAACTTTTACTCTTGGGGTTTTATGGCTTACTTTGTAAAACCCTTATAAATCTTAAGGCACCTAATAAATATTCTAAAGCTTCTACAAAACCTAAAGAATTTTATAAAACTTATAGGCCCAGTAGCAACTTTTTCATGTAGAAGAGGCATAGCGGGGCACTATATTTTTTAGGTTATGATGTTTAATAATTGTTTTCTGTGTTTTTTTAATGTTTAATAATTGATTGTAAGTGAAAGGAGAGAAAAAATTGGAAAAAAGTTAAATATAGTAGCAGCTTTTATAGAAAGGGCGCTAAAATCCGCGAGAACATTTTGCGAAGCACACCATCAGGTTATAAATCACCCACAACTCAAATTACTGAAAATGAAATAGATAAAGGCTCATATAAAACTATAGGTGTTTAAAAAGCGAAATTGCGAACATGGCGTCCTCTTATATGGCGGCCATTTTTATGTTTGTGTTCGAAATATTTACACAAAAATGAAGAATATTCCATTTTAAGCCATACTAATTAAGCTTTAAGACTACTTCTTCAAAAACATGGGGTTAATAAATGTTGGGCAGTTTATTTGCAAAAAACAAATTATGACACATAACTTTCATTTTGAGGTTTTTTCCAAAATTAATTTTTTAGATCCTCATAGAAAGTTCTCAGGGTATTTAAGTTGTTATATATAATTATTTAATACGCCATTTTGATAATATCAAAGTAAAAATCCATTTCTCTAAAACTTATTTATGGTTTATAAAGATAACGACAACCTCTTAGTTACAAACAAATGAAGAGTAAAGGTTTTTTATAGTACTAAAATTAAGTCACCGTTACCTTTATAAGATTCCCCATTTAAGTGCTATAGGGGTTTTATAAGAGTAACGAAAACGTTTGGCGAACCATTGATAGGTTCTTAGGTTTTATAAATAGGTAATCGAAACGTAACCGTTACCATTATAAAACAAAAAATGTTAGTTGGGTTGGGTGAATGAATGCTTTTGTTTTGTCAGATTGTGGAAGTCATAGATGCTAAGAAGTTATTTTAGAGAACCAAATAGAAAAAAACTACTCGTATATTTAGAAGGGTGTGAAACACTACAGATATATTATTAAGGATTTAATTTTTTAATTTTAATGTTGATTTTGTTATTTTTTTTCAATAATTTTTCATGATTGTCTAACACATTTGTTTCAAACTTTATTGATTATTTATTCTTGTTATCTTAATACTGACTTATTTTTAATTAAATTTATCTTATTTTGCTAGGATACCATATTCGCCGAAATATTGCCCGTAACAGATGTAAATTAAAAATTAATAAATTATTTTCAATAATTTGTTAAAAAAATTGGGCCGTACTTTCACAATAAATAAATAAACCCAATATGCAGTAAGGAAATTCCTGTAATTAAATAGGCATGTGCATGTTTAACATCATTTGTAAATTTTTTATGTGAATAGTCGTATGCAGACTTAGTTATCTATTAGCCAAGACGCTCGCAGGATACTGCAAGCGTCGGCGAGTCTGGCGCCAGGAAAGAACGCACAATAATGCCATTCCAGTTGCGTAAAACAGGAGATTACAAAAAAGGCCACTATATTTTCTATTAGCAATATTAACTATGAATATGCATGGATTACGTTGCCATTTTATACCCAGAATGCATTAATGTTTAGTATATAATTTTGTCTTGCTTTTTTTTTAATTATATGATTTGGCCTTTAAATATGGGCATTGACTTCCGCAAGACCATTTTACCATGTATGATTCAAAAAAAGGGCTTTACGAATTACCTCGAAAACACTTCTACGGCACTTTTAAATGACAAAGTAAGTTCTCCTTTAAGGTGAATTTGTATTTGTCTGACATGAGGTGATATGTCGTATCGTGGCGCCTTCTAACGATATTTAGGATCAGTACAACCGCAGCTCAAGAAAGTTCATGTGTTCTAATAACTCTGACGCGTCAGAACACAGCACACATATGTTTGACGTGATTTAAAGTCGCCGTTCCCTCGCCTCTCCATCTCCGCCGCTCTAACGCAAACCGTTTTTGATGCAACTCGACAGCAGCCATCACAACACATTGCGTATTACTAGTATAAACGTTACCATAATACATGGATGAAATCGATATCGTTCTGACGCGTCACGTCACGTCACGCCAGACAAATATAAATCCACCTTTAGCAGGGTTGGCAAAAAAACACTTTTTTTCCAATTTACCAGGGCAGTGGTCAAAATTGGTTTTAACCGTCCAAAACTGGTTAAAACCAGTGGTTAAAACTTTGAGTATATTTTTTAAAGCGTTGCCAGGCTTTAAAAAATATACTCAACACAAATATACTATCGCTATGATGACTCAACTTATCGAAGTATGTATCTAACTATCGACACACGCGCCACGCGCACCCGCACAACTAAGCGGTAAGCGGACGACGCGGTGAGGCGGCACGCAGCAACGCTGGCAAATTATTTTTTAATGGTGTTAGAACGGGTGTTTGTTAAGACTGTTCTTCTTTATTTATTAGCGCCCAAGTTTTAAATTAAATACGCGAATTTTTTAGTTTTCTTTAGACTATAACTTAAGCAGTGGAAACGAAAAACGATTTGGTAAAACTTGTTTATACGGTTTTCTTCTATTTTTGGATTATTTGGCAAAATTTTTATATAGTCATATTCTAGGGTCCTCAGGGATTGCAAATATACTGGCGGAGAAGAGAAATTATGTGTTTTAATATTTTTTATTTTGATTTTAAGGTTTAAAATTACCATTGATTTTCTCCATATAATGCGAAAACTCCCTTATGAACAGCGTGCAGTGTTGCCAAATCGAGGTCTGTTCTAATACGTCCCCGCATTTTCACGTCTGAAATATAATTGGGGAAAATAAAAAGCCGCTTTAACAGGAGCGACTATCTAGAGAAAGATATTCCAGCATATAAGCATACGCGGTCTTTTTAAATACGTCCCCGCATTTCAGACAAATTCAAAAGTTCTAGTCGGTCATGGTTAGTTCTGGTTAGCAAAGCAGCTTTTTCCCTATTATTTTCCCCAAGTATATTTCAGACGTGAAAATGCGGGGACGTATTAAAAAAGACCGCTTCTGCTTTAACTAACCAGAATTAACCATGATCGACCTTTTAGACAAAATCAAACGCCCTTTGTCGGTCATGGTTAGTTTTGGTTAGTTGTGGTTAGCATTTCTGACAAATTCAAAAGCCCTAAGTTCTAGTCGGTCATGGTTAGTTCTGGTTAGCAAAGCAGCTTTTTATTTTCCCCAATTATATTTCAGACGTTGAAATGTGGGGACGTATTAAAAAGGCCGCTCCTGCTTTAACCAACCAGAATTAACCATGACCGACTGCTAACAAAATTAAAAGCCCTTAGTCGGTCATGGTTAGTTTGGTTAGTTGTGGTTAGCACCTTTTTATTTTTCCCAATTAAAGTTCAGACATAAAGAAATATCAAAAAATTTAATGGCCCAAAATTATTAAATCCGGCAACACTGTTGATACTTATTTTAAATTTGACAGTAGAAAGAATTTATAATCAATTAGATATTAGATTTCTAACCTATATATTTTTTTTATTTAACTTAAAAGTTGTTTTTCCCGTTTTTCTGCGTATTTTGTCAATGGATTTTTGTGTGTGTATGTCATGTTTTAGTGAATAATTATTAATCTATACGTTTTTACCCCGCCCAGAACCCCTATTCACTCCATGGTCCCGTAAGCTTGTTTAATTAAAAAAAAAATTAACACATAATTTCTCTTCTCCGCCAGTATATTTGCAATACCTGAAGATCCTAGAATATGACTATATAAAAATTTTGCCAAAAAATCCAAAAATAGGAGGAAACCGTATAAGCAAGTGTTACCAACGATTTTATTAATTTAAGTGATGAAGAACCTTTGTAATGTTTTTTTAAAACAGCCAATTTAATTCTAGGAATGTTTTTTTTTTAATTTTATACCTATACGGCCCTATACCTGACTCTTGAGGTATATGTTATGTGTCATATACCTGTTGCGCTATTGCTTGTAATTTTCGAGTTGCTGTTTTTTTATGTAAATTAAACATTTAAAGACTGAAATAAGTATGTTTACAACTAAAAGTATATGCATCATTTAAGTTTTGACCATTTTTGACCACTAAATGGTCAAAACTGATTTTGACCTGTCCGGTTTTAACCTGGTTAAAACCGGTGGTTTTACCACCCTGCCCAAAACTTGTCAACCCTGACCTTTAGTGTCCACTAGTTAAAACAAGTTTTTTTGTTTCTTCAGCGGTCGTTTTTCGAAAAGACATGTAGCTTTTAAAACGCGTGTTGAGCTTTTAAAAACCAAAACGGAAGTTGTATAAACCAGCTGCAGAAGCCACTATCGATTGTCCATTTCTTTACTCCTTTCTAGACTATGGAACCTGCTGTCCGAAGTAATATTCTATAGGTCTTGTTAGTTTTGAGTTTCATGTCAATATAAAGCCGCTTACATAACTTTAGATCCATACGATACGAAACTATTTAAGCTAAGCCGAAATTGACATTTACAAAATTTATTTGCGCTTCATAACTGGGCTATTTTTTTTTTGTTATCCCTAAAATCTAAATGCCTTTAGTTTTCTTCATTTTTTTTGTAAGAGAATAAATAAATATTAAAGTAACTTCGTTGTAGAGACCACGTGCCCAAGCCAAATTATAATTGCATAAATTGTAAACTTATTTGAAAGTAAGGAAAAACAAAATATACAGTATAGCCTATGGAGTCTAAGCGGAAGTAGAGTTGAATAATATAACTGTAGCTTTAAATCGAGTATGTATCTATCAATTTTTTCTTTATTATTTTTTTTTGTAAGAGAATAAAGAAATATTAAAGTAAGTAACTTCGTTATACAGACCCCGTGCCCAAGCCAAATTATAATTATTGCAGAAATTGTAAACTCATTTGGAACTAAATATACAGTACAGCCTGTGGAGCCTAAGCGGAAGTAGAATTGAATATAACTGTAGCTTTAAATCGAGTATGTATTTATCACTTTTCTGGTTTTATTGAAATGTTTAGATTGTTTGGAAAACTTTATTTATCAGCGATCGTTTATTTCTGGTTATTATGACCGTATACAAAATTATTTTTTTACCACACCTGCTTGGCAAGTTCGAATTTTTTCTGTTTTTAGGAAAGAATATGCCTCATTTTTACTCGGGTAAACATAATTTCCTTTTACCACAGCTGCGTGCAAAGTTCGAATTTTTTCCTATATTAGTTTCTGGGATTCTTCTAACAAGTCCTTTAAAAAACTTAAGAGTCATGCTAAATCAAAACAAACAACCTAATTAAACAGTATTGTTATTAAACTATTTGAAGCGTCTTGCCTCGACCTTAATATGTCATTACTTGGCTGTCTACTAAGTTTTGCGTAGCAGCAAAATTAGGTCTTACAGAAAAAAATTCCAGACAATTTACTGCAAATTATCAATCTAAAATATGAAATAAATTGATATGGCTGCTTAAGAAGCAATAACAATTTTTCACAATAAACCAGAATCACGATTTAGCAACAATGAAATTATTTTTCGCCTTGAACCCAATAATGTTTCAATTAATACATTTTACACTCCTATTAATGAACGATTAGTGTAAATAATGACGTCTATTAGGCAAAAAGTATTTGGTGGTCTGTAGACAATCAAGAGATAATTTTAAAATGGTTAAACCTTGTTGATTATGAGTAATATAGATATATAAGTATTTTATTGTGTTTTTTTTTTAAACGCAGTTATTAAAGTTTCAGACAAGCGGGTTGCACTGTTCTTTCTTGACTTTTGGAGGGTATCTTCTTATATTAATTATTAGAGTGCAAACAAAATAACTTTTTAAGTCACACTTTGTCATTACCACGTTAACATGAGAACAATATTATTTGACGTTAGAGTAATTTTTTTAATGGACCTCAGTTTTGTATTGTAAGATCTTTTTTTCTTTAAAACATTAATGACGCTTGAAGTTAAGTAAGTGTGTACAATAAATAACTGCCTGTTGTTTATACTTAAGCTAATATCCTTCATTTCTTGCAAAAAAATATTAGAAAATCTAGGTAATACTTTTCATAACGGTTAATGTTACTAAAGAGCTACTCAAGTGCTTGACATTTCCTAGCACTAATCTAAATACAATTAACGTAATAAAAATAGAAAAAAAATACTAGGCTGCGGCCAACAGTAACTTACTCAAGATTTATTTAATTGTACATAATTATTATACCGTTAAAATGATATTGTAATACTTAATAGCTTTTATTAGGTATATACAATAAAAAATGTGGTTTCTTATACCGGCTGTCATGATTTAAATGTCTTAGTATAACCTTATATACAGGATGATTTCAAAATTTTCGTACTAATACGTCAAAATTTTAACAAAATACAATTTATTCCCTTTATTGAAAACTTCTTGACTGTTATTTGTCTAAAACACTTAAAATTATGCTTTTAAAATAAATTATCAGCCAAATATTTTTTTATTCAAGAAAAAATTAAATACTTACATATTTGGATAAAAAGCTTTTCTCGACAGTATACATATTTCTTGTATATTTTAAAAAACTATACTTTTCTGTACATTACAAAGCTAAATTCACTACAATAATATAACAAAAAGCATGTTAATATAATTTAGAAGTTTGGATTTCTTTAAAATTGAATTATATTAAAATTCTATAAACCTTAAGTGATTATTTTCGTGGGTAATTGCACAAGTGCAATAAATTTTCCGATAATTTTTACGAAAATGAAAAATATGAAAGCAAACGATTGCAATTTGGTTATATTGAAGTGTAATTTTTTAAATATTTCCCGAATTAATTGAAAACTTTAATCAAGTAAATTTAAATATTTTATTAAACAGAAAATACTAACATAATAAAAGACGTTTCGTCAATAATATAAATTACCGCTGTAATTTTGCGAAAATTGCACTCTTTTTATGGAAACTTTATCATATGAGGAATAAGTATATTTAATTTAAACATATAAAAACTGGGCATAATTCTACCTATAGTAATGGCTTCTTTTACTGACAATATTTAGGTAATAAGATAAAAACAAAACACACTTAAATTTAGTATATTTTTTATGATTAAATTTAATTGCTTGGTTTAATTAATGACATTCTTTCTTTTTTATAAATCGTGCAAAAAAGTATTTTTTTAAAATGATTTTTTTGTTTAAAAAGTGATTCCTTTTTACACTAGGCAATTTAAATAAATAGTCAACATTTAATGTACAGTTTTAGTTATTTATTAAATAACAAATCAACACAATTTAACATGTAAATTGACTTTATAGTTTGGATAATATGTTAAACTAACATAAAATGGAAGGAAAGAAATCACTTGGTTTTTTATAGATTGAAGACGCTCGCTGGTGGTTATCGACAATTTGCCAATTGCTAGTTGGTCCAGCAGTAGAGGATGATAGGGCTTCACTTAAAGACGCATCCATTTCTACAAAATCGTAATACAATTTGAATTAATACATATATATTGCAATGTAGCAATACCATGACAACATTACAATACTAATGAGATTAAAAATATATGTAGATAGATGTAACTGATAATTTATTTTATATAACTACCTATATTCTGGTCTTTAAATAAAAATATTTTATTAAAAAAAATGTACAGTACATTCCACAATAAGTCGTTGATTTCTCGTCTTACCTGCTACTGTTAGTCGTAAAACTCAAATAACTTTGGGTACCCGCATGTAGGTCCGGACTTAAAATTTCCTTTATTTATTATTGTACCTATTTTTTGGTATAATATTATGTAGGTTAAAGACAAATTGCAGGTGTTTAAAGCAGAGTCTTTTCATCTTAGTTCATCAGCCGTTTGGAGTTTGTCAAGGTATTTTCGTGTGTGTTTTTGAACATCCAAAATAGCTAACCTAAACTATTGATATTAGTAGGTAATCAGGACCTGTACCCTTTCAAAAGGTGCGGTGCCTACCAAGGGCGTAGCCAGGATTGTATATAAGGGGGGCAAACAAATAATCTTGGATTTTGTTTGTTTTAATCGTTGTTTTTACCATATAAGTTTCACATGAGCAGTGGAGGTAGTAATTAAAAAAATATATATAAAAATCAGAAATCTAAGTGAATGCGAGCGGCGACCAATGAGGGCGCACAACATTGGCTGATCAGTTGCCTCCCCTCTCACCCCACATCCCGTCCACCCGCTCCGTTCCTATGTTTATTTTAGTTAGGGTTCTTTAGTACTTTTTTAAAGTTCTTTTGGGTTTTCACAAAACGTTTTATGATTTATTTTTTTATAACAAAAAAAAACTACGCTACCCTCGTCCTTATAAGTGACATTTTTTAAAGTAAGAAATGATGTAAACAAAAATTATATTAGAGATCACATCACGTATAGTTGGATTTCACAAGCCAGCTTTTAAGCCTGTTAGTTTCTTGGGTCTTATAAGAAGCGTCGCAAGTTATGAAGCACCTCAGAATTACAGTTTATCAGCGAAGGACCGCTCTTCTAAGGGGGGGCAGCTGCCCCTACCTGCCCAAACCTTGCTACGCCCATGGTGCCTACACAATAGATATTTGTCAGGCAACTTATTTATGGCTGGGTTTTTGTCATTTAAATTTTATTGCGGTCGAGAAATCAACAAATTATTGTGGAATGAATCATGATATTTTAAAAACAAATGAGGTTAAATAGCCATTTCTATAGATTAGAAGATATTAAACATAAAAAATAGGCTTCCATTTTAACATTTTAGTTTTGTATTGGATTTTTTCAAAAAAGTATTACATTTTGTATGATACTACAAAAATAATTTTTACTGTACACGCTCATCTAAAGAGGACTAAAGAGTGCCATATTTTTGGCTTTTCTCATATTAAAAAAAAATAGGTGGAATCTTAAACATCGCTTGAGAAAATGATTTAAGTTAAAACAACAAAATACGACATAACATTGGTTTGTTTTTAAAAGCATCTTATTTTTATGATACGTTTTAATAAAAAGAATTCCTTATTCATTTTTACTCATAACAACATTAATTTAGTTCATATAAGAAAATAGCTATTTAAATAATTAAAGAGAAAAAAGTAATAATACCTAAAAAACACAAAGGGTTAATATTCTGTCAAAGTCTTAACGTTTATTACTACTTTAAATACATGGTAAAATTAAAACATATAATTAAATTAGTTGTTAAATATTACTGAAAATAAATATTACATTTTTGGTATTAAAACATATCGAAATAAATAAGGCGTTTTAAAAAACGATTTAATAAATTAGGTTAATTTTATATCGTATATTTTTAAAATCAATTTAAATAGTTTTTTAAGTACTTATTTCTGATGATTCTGCTTAGGCTATAAGTAAATAGTTAAACATTATTGAATTTTGTCAAAATAAAATTATTGTGTTTTATGTCAAGTTTTTGTATTTATATATGTTTTCTTTTTCAGGTAAATAAACTTTTAAACTTTGCCGTTCTCAGGTGCTAGAAACAAGTAAGTTCACATACCTAACATTCAAATTTATTCCTGGTACTGCTACTTTAAATGTTAAATTGCCTTACATGGTCATAGTAAGCCCATATACCTTACACGTTTTTTATGTGTTTTATTACTTTTAACTGGACTTGTAATAAATATTTTTAACATCATATTCGCCATTAGTTTAATCTTGATGACGGTTCCTTATGTTATTCAACTTTAATGTATATATACAAATATTAAAAATTATGATCCCAAATGGTTAAGTTTTTAAGACGTTTAATTATTTTATCAACTATATTATTTCTGGGTTACTGTGGAACAAACTTTTAAAAAATACGTCAACATTGAAAATCTAACGTGGCTAGATTTTTTTAATAATAAGTTTTATTTTCTATAACATGAGAAATACATAATTTTATCGTACTAATCAACCAGTTTGTCGGCTGTTATTTTTACTTTACCCCATATACACTATATTAATATAGTTTTCAATTTATTAGATTGAATAATGCCTTTGTCTACTTGAGCATCTCACTATACACTCATCAAACAATTTATTTACCTTCATTACTATTTGTATTTTATAATGTTTACTTTATACTCTACCAGACGAGTCTGGGTCGCTAGCGACGCGAGAAAAGGGGGAAGGAAGACAAGATAACACCTTAAAGAGAGAGAAAGAGACAAACCACAATGACGTCATAGAACAGATGTCCCGTGACCCGTGTCCCGCGACATAAAAGGTTGCCCCCCTCAAGGTCACCGGACATTGATAAGCCTTATTTACATATCTAAAGCGTATCTGATATGAATAAATTATAATCCACTTCAACTAACCAATCACAACACAGTTGCCAGAAGCCACGATGACGTCATACGAAACATTTGCGTAATATTGTGCAATATTATCTAAATGGTACTACTTTGCACGGTTGGCGTATGCTGTTATTTGGAAATACAGTGCTGTTATTTAAAATACAGGGCTGTTATTTGGAAAAACAGGGCTGTTATTTGAAAATACGGGGCTGTTATTTGGAAAACAGGGCTGTTATTTGGAAAAACAGTGCTGTTATTTGAAAAAACAGGGCTGTTATTTGAAAATACAGTGCTGTTATTTGAAAATACAGGGCTGTTATTTGAAAAAACAGGGCTGTTATTTGGAAATACAGGGCTGTTATTTGAAAATACAGGGCTGTTATTTGAAAATACAGGGCTGTTATTTAAAAAACAGTGCTGTTATTTGGAAATACAGTGCCGTTATTAGAAAAACGGTGCCGTTATTTGGAAAAACAGGGCTGTTATTTGAAAATACAGGGCTGTTATTTAAAATACTGTTATTTGGAAAAACAGTGCTGTTATTTGGAAATAAGCGAATAAACTTCTAATTTCCCATTTCATTTATTTTATGAAAATTAATACTCGTAATATTCTGTGAGTTGAAAGCGCATTTATGCTAGAGAGATAAATATTTTGTATGATTGCATCTTGTTTATTTATTTTCCAAAATATACAGTTAAACAAAGCCCTTCTGAACTCATACCTTTAATCGCTGATGGCTAAGTCGTAATAATGTAATAAACTTACTAAATGATTGTTTCAAACAATTAGTGAAACATCTATTCCGTAACTCCTGTATTACATGTTTACCGTTAAAATTCCAATACTAATGATTTGTCTAAATATTTATTGAAACTACTAATGATTTATTTTTAAATCTATAGTTTGTACTTTAATCTTAGTTAAAACGCTGTATAAGTTAAGTTGTTAAATTGTATAAATGTTTTTAATTAAGGCTTTGCTATTTTGACCGAAAGTCTATAATTTGATAGAAGGTGGAGAAACATTAGAATTTATTTAAAAACGAATTATTTCAATCGTATGATAAATAAAGGAAGTTATACGTAGTGATACCAAAAAGGCTTTATGCTTTTATTAAATTTAAACATCAAATATGTATGTTTTAACATCCTGAATTAGAATAAAAACAATTATCCAAATCTGTTGATAAGTAAAAAGTTATATATAGTGTCGCCAAATAGGCTTTAAGATAATATTAAATTTAAACATCAAATATGTATGTTTTAACATCTAAATTAGAATAAAAATAAATTATTTCAATCGAATATTAAATAAAAAAGTTATACATAGTGTTGCCAAAAGGGCTTTATGGTAATATTAAAGTTAAACATCAAATATGTATGTTTTAACATCCTGAATTGGAATAAAAAGAATTATTTAAATCTGTTGATAAATAAAAAAGTTATACATAGTGTTGCCAAAAAGGCTTTATGCTAATATTAAATTTAAACAACTAATATGTGTATTTCAACACCCTAAATCATTTAGAGAAAAAACGGCATTGATCCGACAAATAGGAGCTGAGATATAAGCGAAAAACATATAAGGACCTTTGTAAAAGGTGCGCAGATGATCAAAAGTCGTTTTTTGAAGAAACTATTAGAAAAACTTGCGCAAATAGCGGGAAAAGTGCCTTCGGCATTCCGGCTGATAACGATCTTTCATATAAACACATTTTAAAATAATGCCTTTTTTAACACTTATATATATTTAATACATATACTATTTTTAATAACCTTAATCGAAATGCAAAAGTAAAACGACTTGCCCTATAAATTTAACAATAACATATGCTTTATAATATTATTATGTTTACAACTATTTAACATTTATTTTTAATATACCTTCGTGGCCGAATGGGTTAGGCGCTGGAACGAGATGCTGCCTCACGGACCTTATATCTGGTTCGAATCCTGCTAGGTAAAGGACTTTTTTTAATTATTTTTCAAAAATAGTGATGACGTCACAACGTGGATTTGACAGGTGACATAAATATAGTTAGGTTAAGATTCCTAATTACATAGTGCCCCGCGCCTAAGCCCCGGGCCTGGTGCTTAAGCGTAGGGGGGCCCCCGCATGTGACGTAATACCTTATAGTTAGCCTAAGATTCCTAAATATTTGACAGTTGACAGGTGACACGCATGCGCAATACCTTAAAATATAGCTAGCCTAAGATTCCTAAATAATGACGTCATGGACCGGAAGTCGGCCTGTCTGCCAGAAGTGCCCCAATGTCTACTGGTGCAGCAGCTTCTCTGTAAATGTATTATACAGGGTGTAACAAATTCGAGTGTATGCATGGGGATCTTAAAAACCGTAAGAGATACGAGGTTGGTTAAATTAAGGTAAAGTTACGCATTTACTTGCCCTACAAAATGCCGTTTAAAATGTGTAATTTTTCCAAATAGTTCCAGAGATATACAAAAAAAATAAAATTTTCAAAAATTGATCTTTTTTTCTAACTTTATTTATTAACCGATTTTAAAATTAATAACACATTTACATAGCCACTTTATTTCCGCTAAATATTAGTGTTTTTGGATTTGCCATTCAACGTTTAATTTTATGACGACCATCATTAACTTTATTTTTTTTTGTGGACGCCATATTGGATTTTTTTTAGTTTTGAGTTTCTTATTGAATGACCTATTCAACGATGTATCACACTTGCATATCAGATTTGTGGTTCGGTACTTAGCTCAAAAAGTAATGAGAGTGAAAGAGATCCTATATGGCGTACACAAGAAAAAATAAAGTTGATGATGGTCGTCAGAAAACGAAACGTTGAATGGGAAATCCAAAAACACTAATATTTAGCGGAAATAAAGTGGCTATGTGAATGTGTTATTAATTTTAAAATCGGTTAATAAATAGGGTTAGAAAAAAAATAAAATACATTTTTCAAAATTTTGGTTTTTCCCATATCTTTGGAACTATTCGAAAATCTGACACATTTTAAACGGCATTTTTGGGAAGTAAATGCGCAACTTTGCCTTAATTTAACTGACTTCGTATTCCATGGTTTCCAACATCCCCATGGATACACTCGAATTTGTTACACCCTATTTCAGTTCTGAAAATGTCAGCATATTAAACCGAACATGTTAAAATTATTAAATTAAATAGTTAATATTTTCATTTTAATATTACAATATCACTAAATAAAACAAAACCTACTTATACCAAAGATTTGCTATAATATTTATTTCTAAAGAAACTTTCGACTTATGCTGAGCTACTGATATCTTCATTCTAAATCTTTATAGTAACAATTTGATTCAATTGCATGCATAAAAATAAATCTTTCATATATGTTACAAATAACGATGTGTATATTTAATTTAAATAAATTTAAATGAAGATCTAAATTCTCAAATTAAAACAATATAGTCTTGGGGATATACAAAGCTAAGATAACCTTAAACTAATATTATTATGCTTAAATTTAGTATATTCTTTTTTCCGTGTAAAACTAATAAAACTCCTATAAAACACAACAGTAAAACCCCTAATAATGTTTACACCTTTATGGACCAGATCCCCAAAAAACCTGCCCCATTATTTAGGTTTAAAATAAGTATATTTTTATTACGGAAAACCGTTTATATATAGGGTGATTCAAAAGACATGTGCCATCGTTTAATGGGAAATTCTTTGGCCAAAAATAAGACAAATAGTATTTTTAAAACTTAGCACAGTTAAAATATTGACTAACAGACACCTTCTGACGATAAACCTATGTTACTATTATGAATTAGTGGCGTAGCTTTATGTACTTGTATTATTTTTTGTTCATCGTAACTTTTTTGGTATTAATATTTTTGATAATGTGGCACATAATTTTAAACTCGCGTGGCACATAAAACGTAACCTTTAAAATGAAAGACAATTGCAATTTTTACAAAAAATATCTAAAATTATCCCCCAATTAGTATTGTTGTTAATTTTTAATATTACCCTTTTTGTACCACATAAGTTTAAAATTACAATATCTCAAAAGCCGTTGAGTTTATCGAGTTAACTCAAGAGCATCTTTTAGATGTTAAACTAAGCTGACAATAAGAATCATGACCAATTTATAAATAATATTAATATCAAAAAAGTTATGACAATAGTAGCAGAAGGTGTATTTCAGTCGTCAATATTCTAATTGTGCCAAGTTTCATTTAAATCAATCATTTTTCACACCCTGTATCTTAGAAATGTGGCCGTTTAGGACCTATGTTTATATAAGATTTTTGTCTTATTTTTAGCCAAATGATCTTCCATTAAGCGATAGCTATGTTGTTAGAATCATCCTGTATAAGTTAAGTAATTTTATTTTGTCATTGTAACGTTTGAGGATGTAGTAATTTTAACAAATTAAATTCATACATATTATTTCTTTTAATTACTTATTTACACCGTTTTACTTCGTTACTTTCGTAGTATTTTAATATTTCTGGGATATTATCCCCAAAATTTTCCAACATGTTGCAGAAATTTTTTCGGTCACTATATTTTCAGATTAAGGTACGGTACATGGGTACTATAACTGATAATAGAAATGTCATTTGTGTGGATGGATTTAGAATTTGGCTCAAGGTGAATGCTGCGTGCCTGAGATCGAGCGTGGCAAAATGCGAAAGCCAAAAGGCGTCCGTAATTAGAGACAGACGGTATGTCGCAACTGATTACAAATGTCAAATCTATTTAAGCCACCTCAGCCACAATTACGTGCCTTTTTCTAGTAGTTGAAATCTAATCGAAGCGAGTTTATTGATCACGGATTAGTTGTCGAAATTGGCAATTTTTTAATTAAAAAAAAAAACAGGTATGTTTTTTAAGTAAAGAATAATATTATTATTTATTTGAAAGAAATTGGTATTAACTATTGCATTAGGCGTTTAAGGTTGACTTTGGTTATGGCGTATTATTCATATTATTTATGACAAAGTTATCACCAAGTCCTGTCATCGAAAACCAATTATTACCTTTTGATGATTGTCACTTGACGTGCGTTAGTTAAGAGTTCCATAGCCATAACTATTAAATAATTACCCAGACCGAAAAAGAAATATCGAAGTTCATGATACTATTACTAGAAGATAAACCCACTCGGCGATTTAATTTCGTACGACGTTGCGCATGACGTCACTCGATGACAAAAATTCTGCTTGTCGGTTGGGAAAGCAGTGTTTTAAAGCCTTTTTTTAACGTTTATTGTATTTTGGAATTACTTAATCCATCTAACATCTAAACAGAAATCGGAATGCCATATTAAAACTCGCTGTTTCTGGGGAAATTTGTCATCGAGTGACGTCAGGCGTGCGAGAGAGATAGGCTTATCTCATGCGCGTGGGTTTATCTTCTCGAGTAATAGTATCATGATCGAAGTCTTTACAACTCTTTATCAGTTTCGCCTGGCAGTGTGTCAAGTGAACAACCTTTCATTGAGGGAGGCAATACTTATCAGTCTAAAAAAAAGACTTAAAAATACAGACAGGGGCACCCTACTAGGTATATAGCAATGGACCGGACAAATTTGCGATTACCCTCTAAGCACTGCAGCCGAGGTTCGCGCGACCAACCGGCGCGCTTTCGTTCAATCCTCAGTAACTTTGTAACCACGGACGGCTTGGGATGTACTGCCGTATTTCATATTTTTCATAATTATTTATGCATGTAGGAGATAAAATTCGCTATTGCTTATCAGAGTTTTTTGAATCAAAACAATAATAAAATTATTGTTTCGATTCTAAGGAAAAAAACCATGGTATTCTAAAAAATCCCAACTAAAAACTAAAAAAATAATTATACATAAAAATTAAGTAAAAACAAAAAAACATCTAAATAAATTAATTAATGAAGCAAGTATTCAAACAGTCCACCGCCTTCCGCTAAACAATGTCCTAAGCGATCATAGAAACTTCTTCGAACATTGTTTAACATCACAGGTGTAATTGTTTGAAAAACATAGCGAATTTTTACACGCAATTCATCAAGGTTCATAAAGCGATCATCCCGAAAACCATAAATTTTGGATTTTGCATAACCCCAAAGAAAATAATCGTTATAGGAGCCAGATCAGAAGAGCGAGCGGGCCACGGTATTGTAGCTCTCAATCCAGCAATAAGACGGTTTGGAAAAGTATTATTTAAATAATCCAAAACAAAACGTGTATTATGTGCTGGGCAGCCATCTTGTTGAAACCACACTTTATTAAATCGAGGACCTGCCAATCGTCTAATTTCTGGAACTATTTGCTGTTGCAAAAGATCCAAATATTTTTGACCAGTTTATTTACCACCAATGAAGTATGGCCCAATAACATGTTCCCCATAAATACCGCTCCAGACATTTACCTTTTGAGGACGCTGAGTTCTAAGTTCAAAATACCTATGTAAATTTTCCTGAGACCAATAACGGGTGTGAGTGGGATTATGCCTACCATGGAGTGGAAATGTGGACTCATCAGTAAAGACAATGTTTCGAATAAAATCTTCATTTTCATTTGCCTTATTCATCATGTTTTCACAAAACTCCATTCCCCTGATGTTGTCCTCAGGATAAATTTCTTCAGTTTTTTGAACTTTGTATGAACGATACTTATTTTTTTTAATATTCTCCCCACCATTCTTGTACTTAAATCAAACTCATCCGCAAGCGCACGTGTTGACAAAGTTGGATTTTCATTAATTAATGCCAACAAATTAATTTCTTTCGCTTCCCGTTCCTCATTAACTTTTTAGACGTTTTGTATTTTATGATTTCTGGGAGAAACGCACACGTATTTTTGGAAATTATTTATAATTCTTGAAATAGTAGTAATTGCAGGGTGTGGCCTATGAGGATAATTCTCAGCAAATATATTTTTTACCCGCTGTAAAGAATTACCCCCCTTATACCACCGAACAATTTTAACTTTTTCCTCAATTTGATAAATATCCATTTAAGGTTTTAAATGTTAAGGATTTTTTAAAAACACACGTGTTCTTACCTTAAATTCGCCAGGCGAAATAATTTTTATTATACTTTTATAATTTTCAACAAACTGAAAATTGTTACTTTGTTGTTTCTTACTGAATAAAAAAGAATGCATACACAAAAAAGCGGACGATTGCAAATTCGTCCGGTCCATTGCTATATACCTAGTAGGGTGCCCCTGTCTGTTTTTTATATATATATATATATATATATATATATATATATATATATATATATATATATATATATATATATATATATATATATATATATATACAGTATTGGAAAATAATTTCGCATAATAGGGAAATTAATGTTAATTTTTAGGTATCTGTGAATCCAATCTACCAGTGTACGTTTCAATAGAACGTCGCGATGAATTGTAATTAATTTAACTGTTCGACTGGAGGGCGTCCCGCTTTGCGCTTTAGTTTGGCTAGTGGGATTTGCCCGTGGCTCCACAGCTCTCATACATTTGCTTGCGGGCAGTATTTAGGCGCGCATTAGGCCATAAGCTGAAAAATTTATTTTTTTTTAAAAAGCTTAAAAAGGAGGAAAAGATTCAAATTTTAAAGTGGTATTTTGGGGTCACTCTAATCACGAAATAATAAATTTATTTATTTGTGCTTATGAAAATAGACCTGTTCCGGCACAATCGACAATAAGCCGCATTATTACAAAATTTGAAATATGTGGTTGTATACAAAAATTTTCGAAAATGTAAAAACATTGATCATCCACGTGAGAAACCAGTTAATGAAATTCGGGAAAACAGGGACATTGATGTTTGTGCTGCTGCTGAAACCAGTGATCCTTGTTCAAGCAAACAAATTGCTGAACAGGTTAACTTGAATGATAGAACTGTTGGAATATTTTGAAACGAAATGGTTACCGTTGTTTTAAAAATACAAATAATAGGAACCATTTTCCCAGGGCAATATTAAGCGGATGGGTTTTGCGAGATGATGATGGGGAAAAACAAAATGCAAATGAAAATTTTTTAAAAAAAATTTTGTTTACGGATGAATCCACCTTTTTTATTGCATCGTAAGCATAATCCATCCACGGTTAGGGATTGGTCTCGGGGGAAATAAACATCTGAGATTCCTTTTCGAACACAATACCCACAAAAAGTCAATGTTTGGACGGGTATTTTGGGGGGCTACGTCGTGGGTCCATTTTTTATCAATGGAAATTTAACAGGTGATAAAATTTGGATCTATTACGAAATCAAATTATTCCGACAGTTCGATTTCTTCCTGTTAACTTCGAGGAATTTTGGTTTCGCAGGAGGGTGCCCTGCTCACAATAAACGTGAGGTTCAAAAATTTTTTGGAAAACCCCATTTAATAACAGAATTTTTCTTCATGGGACGATCAATGGCCCCCCGATCGCCAGATTTATCCCCTGATTTTTTCTTTGGGGATATTTAAAACAAAATGTGTATCGCCACAGTTTTGAAAGAGCTGAAACCTTTTTGAAAAAAAGGGAAAAATAATTCAACTTTCTGGTCAAATTACACCTGAACAGCCAGGAATATGAGACAAAATCTCTACAACAGGTTTGGGTATTGTTTAGCAGAAAGTGGTGGATTATTCGAACCCTTATTAAAATAAATTTTTTAGTTCTTTAAAGTTATTTTTATTTTCTGTTGTAAAATTATCGTTAAGTTTATTTTTAAAATTTTCCCTTTTTTTATTTATTTTTAGAATTTATTTTTTTTCAAGCCAATGTGGAAAAAAGACAAGCAAAATCTTTCTTAATATTTGTGATAATTTTTCAACAAATTATTGTCAAACAATTCTCGTTTTTGCTGATTCGACGTACCCCATGAACTCTTTTTTAATACTGTCGGAATTGTCGAAAACTATTTAATTTTGTATCTAATCCCCCCAAGCGCGAAGTAGAGCCCATCGAACAGTTAAATAGATTCTAATTATCGCGACGTTCTATTGAAACGTACACTGGTAGATTGGATTCTCGGCAGCATAGAAATTAACATTGATTTCCCTATTATGCCAATTTTTTTTCCAATATATATATATATATATATATATATATATATATATATATATATATATATATATATATATATATATATATATTTTTTTTTATTTATTTATTTATTTATTTATATAAAAAAAAAATCAATCTTAAAACTAAGAGGTTTCTAAAAAAAAACACTCTTTTGTACTGTTGTATAATGGACATTTAAAAAATACATATATATATATATATATATATATATATATATATATATATATATATATATATATATATATATATATATATATATATATATATAATATATATATATATATATATATATATATATACTTGATAAAAGGCCCTTCCAGGCGGAAACATCGTATTTGTATTGCTTAGTAAGCACTGTTTTTATATATATATATTGCCTCACCTTGTCCCCTTGTCTTCGCGTTTTTACATTAAAATTTTAAAAAGTAAATAAAAAAATAATTTTAAGTGTTAAAGTACAGTTAAAAAACTTACAACTTTAAATAAAAGAGTTATTATGGACGTCCAGTGCTATTTTATATTTATGCTTTAAAGCATTTTATAGGCTTTCTTTAAATTAAAATATTACTGTTATGTTGCAAAAACCTATTTCATTTTGTTTATTTTATTTCGTATGCGCAAAAAAGTTCACGATGCTTCATTTTATATTTGCCGATATATGAATAATTTTCCTGCCGGTACATAACGAAACTTATAATCGGCAACAGCTGCCAATATACTTATATCAATATTGGTCGATCCCTAATTTAAAAGACAATAATTGCTTTAACGGCTCAGGATCCAAAACGGAATCCCTTAAGGACTTACAAACTGAAATATTCGGCGCCCATGACCAGTACTGATAACTATTCAATTACTATTAAGCTACCGGAACCAGTCCAATGGAATTCTACGTCGACTTGTTCAATAAAATTACTCTCCTTATAAATTTTTCATCTTGGCGCTGCCTAGACAAGGCCGTTTGCGGCCAGCAGGTACGCTGACTCCATTTTTTACTAAACGATCCGTAATCGTTTCAATAATAAACACTGTATGCACGATTTAATCTGTGTAATATTCTTAAATTATCCAGTCACGATATTCCGGCATATTGAACATCATCTCAAAGGTTGTAGTTAAAAACATTTAATGCTCTTCACAAGAAAAAAACTTGTCTGGAGTCAAATTTACTAAAATAAACAAATATTTTTTCAATATAAATAAAGCAATGGTCCAATTTACTCCTTAATTTATTTACCAAAAATATTCCTTTCTTTTAACACAATACTGTCTCATTTAGTATAAATCTTATTTAATTTAGATAACACGGAGTACTAATAATTAGTAATTGACACAAAATATTTGTTTATTTTACATAACTTTAGTAATAAAATTTAACAGCATGCTTATTTACTCCTTTAAAAAATGTTGTCTAACAGAATGGTCTCTATTTCGTTGGACCTAAAAAGAATCTTTGATAATCGACATAATTTTGTTAGCGTTGTTTTTTTTTAATCTTTGTGACAGCTCACGAAGGATTTTTCATATACATATATAATATATGCTAGACATATACATATATGCTCCTAAGTACCAGAGTACCGTGAGTGCCGGCTTTTCCTATGTTTAACCCATCTTTTTCCCTAGTTCCATCAACGCTGTCCAAGCACTGAAACATGCAAATATTGTATTTCACAGCACCTTTTAGACAAAGAGGTAGTGCCACCACGGACGTTATTTTTTAAATAACTACTACCTAAAAATGTCTCCCCGGCGGGGAATCAAACCCGGATCGCCGGCGCGGCGAGCCCAGACTCTGACCACTACGCTACCGGAGAGATACCACAAGATTTTTTTTAATGGATCATTTTTTAATTGGAAACAATTAAGGATCTTGTAGATGATCAAAGATAAAATTATTGAACTTGCGTACATTTTTAATTAAACAGGCAAAAAATTATCTATTCGAAATAAAACAATACTTTTTAGAGTTAACAAGTTTTTTTACTGCACTACAACTTGTGGCTATCCTTAGCTCATATTATTTATAACATGCACCAATCGGAGCATGTTGAGGAGATTTCCTGAAAACAGCTCGTTCGCTTGTGGTGCCAAATATGCAAACGTGACATGAACACAAATTTACTTAGAGAGCTCAGGTTGACAATGACTCGAATTTTAGGTAATGATATGGTTACAGGGAATGTCCAGGCACCAACAGTCGTACAGGAGACAATCCTGTACGACAGTATAGAATGACAACCCAACGTGAATAATTTAGCTTATACGAGTACAATAAGGTGTCGGAATTTTTGTTGTTTGTTTCCAGAAGTGCATTTAATATTTTTTGTGTTCATAGTGTATTAGAATTTAAGATTAAAAAAAAAAACTTTATTTTGTCATTTTTTATGTGTAGATTACCTAAAAAGTTCTGTAGTTGTTGATTTTATATTTTACTAGATTTTTAATAGGAAAAGTTAAATATATATTCTCATTTTGTTGTAACAAACCTATCATTTGACCTGGTTTGACATAAATGTAGTTTTCAAGGGAATTGAAATTATTTTGCTAAGAAAGACCGGCCGTTAATATAGGAGCCTATGAGACTACCCGTCCAGAGTGCTGTTATTAAAAAAATACATCTATACTTAAGGGTTAAGTAAAAAAATACATTACAAAAAGAAAGCAGGGTAATTGTGCATTAGTGGAGCTCCACTTCTTTGGGATGTAAAATCAACATAATAATTTTTTTTTTTTGAGTTGTCATATATTTTTATTCCTAAAGTTCGTCAAAAATTTAAAAGTGTTTATTATTTGAAAATTAAAAATGTCAATTTTTTAATCACAATAAAATATTTTTTTGAAAGGAAGGTTTGGAAAACCCAAAAATTGATATTTTTAAATATATTTTTTAATTATTTATTTCTACGTGTAGAATATGAAACAAATCACTAGAAATTCCTAAACTAAAATGGCTGCATTTTATTGACGACAAACTTGAAAACTACCTTTTTTTTAATTTATAAAATAAAAAGTGTCACCGATTTTTTTTGGATTTTTTTTAAATATTCGTAAATTCTCCGTCAAATAGAAAAGATTAAAAAACATGTTAATATCTTTATTTTTCGTTTTTTTTTATGGCCAAAAATAGGTAAAGCCCCACAAATGCTCAATTACCGAACGCAGAAATACTTTTCTTGTAATTTAAAGACAACCTTGAGGGAAAGAACTATTTCAAAATACCACTTACAATTTTATACACTCACGGACAAAAATATCAAATAATCTCAAAATTTGCCATAAGACGCAATGCTAATTGTCTTTACCAAAAATATTTATATTACCATTAGAAATTATCAAACAAGGTGATTAAAATGTAAAGTGTTAAGAGATGGCATTCTCACAGTTTTGTGTTTTTAAAACATTTGTTGTGTTACTGATAAACCCCACAGAGTGTAGAAAGTTTTTAAGAAAAGGAATGCAATATTAATTAAATGGCCGTTATTGATTTGTTGATGTGTAACATTCTGTGGGGTTTATCAGTAACCCAACAAATCTTCTAATGATACAAAACTGTGAGATTGCCTTTTAACACTTGATTTCGCCTCGTTGATGATTTCTAAATGGTAATATAAACATTTTTACATTAGGCAGGTTTAGTTCAAAATTTAAAATTTTTAAAAAAATTTGACCTGGTGGCACAAATTAAAATTTAGAACGGCAAACCCAGTTAAAAAAAAATAAAACTTTAGAGGAACAATGAGTCGTTGAACTGTAAAACCCAATACTTCTCTTATTACGCGTTCAGTTATAATTTGGCCATTGTGTTCACACTTGATTAGTTCCTGATTAATGCCAACACCTGGGCAATACCTATACACTACGGTTTTAATTAATCCTGCTTACACCTTAAATCGAGTCATTGACATCTAAACAAAAATGATCGACATACATACGAGAACCTATTCATATCAATTCTAGAGTTAATCAAGTCAGTTTTAATTAAACAAAACATATTTGTGTTATAGAAATGAACAACTTAGCTTATATGGAATAGAAAAAAAAGATCGTTTTTAAAAATATATTCTTGTCGGAAAGCCTGCAGCCACCTTGACGAGTAAGATACAAACCTACAATTTTGTGTGTAAATGATTAAATTATTGTTAAATTAAAAAATAAGTGTCGGGCAGGGTTGACGCGATTAAAAAAGTACCTTCTGCTTTTTTTTAATGCAAAATGTTTGCGAAATGAAAAATATTTTAAAAATGACTTTTAAATATTTTAATTAATGCATTGTTAAATATAGGAAAAAATTGCCAGACAATTCTGTCAAATACTCATTAGTCAATCCTAAAATTCTTGAGAAAAGTAGTATTCCCAAATTAGTCCAGTAACTGAAGACCTGAAAGTACCCAAAGCTAGACATAAATCTATACAGTTTTCATTTGTGGCGCAATTCTTAGGTTTTCGCGGATGCTTTCGAGCGAGAAAAAGTTTATCACGATTCCGACATGGGAACCCGCTGAAAATGGCCCCCTAAAGTCCCAAAAATGAGTTTCCCGCGAATATCTGCCAAAATATGTGAATTAGAAAATTTTTGTTTAAACAAAAATCGTAAATCACCTCGAAATCTACAAAAATGGTCCTTACCATTTTTTTCGCAACACTAGTATTTTTCGCAAAAAACCATAACATTCCACACTGAATAGATGTGGTTAGTTGTGAGTCCGCGAGTCACTGGTGTGATAAATTTCCCTGATTTTTGACAAATTATTGAACTTTATTAAAAAGGAAAAAGTACATTTAGAAACTAGACAATCTAAGCTTTTAAATGATATGCATTGAAAAGCATTTCAATTGAGGATGAGTCTTTGATTCGCGTTTATTCTAGATTTTCTAGAACTCCGAAAACGGCTAAAAAATGCAGATGGACAAAACATTTTTTTATCAAAACGCAAGAAAGATGGTGAAGGAAATTTTCTGGGATCATTGAACACTTGCTAAGGTCTTATTATAAAAAGTAAATGTTAATAACAACCCATTTTTTAAATATCAAATCAATGAGATACTCTTAAAATATTGAGAAAAAACATTTTGACCAATTTTTTTTAATATTCTAGAAAAATAAGACTGGACCCAAACTCATATGCAATGATAGGTACGGATTTTTCCATTCTGATGAACTTTGAATGATTAAAAAATGTACATTATTGCCCGAGTAATGGAACAATTCGTCCGCGCGCTTATAAGTGAATCCATGAAGATAGCATTCTAGCGGTAGAGCGGCAGCTGAAATGAGGAAACTTTTGGGTCCCGTTATCTCGAAAACTATTGATTTTTCGAAAAAAAAGTATAAGGAATATTTTTGTAGATTACAAGGCGATCTTTATTTTTTGTCTAAACAAAAATTCTCCAATTTGCATATTTAATGTTAATAAACTTTTTTTTGCTCGACAGCATTCCCGAAGACCTAATAATTGTACAGATTTATTTACAGCTTTGTTCCTTTATTTATTGGACTAAATGTCCTTTTTTTTTCTTTTTTTTATCTTGGACAGTCCACGAAGGCTGATGCCTAAGTACTAACGTACCGCGGGTGTCTTGTACAAAGCTTAATTTTATTACATTATCAAATATCCGCCAGTCGAGCCTAAAGTTCCTGAGAAATGTAGTATACCGTAATGTCCTACAAAGCTAAAATGTAGGGGAAATATTATTGGAGAATGCTAAAAAGAATATAGACAACCAAACAGCTGGGTGGCTATAAACGTCCGCTGTCATTACATTTTGTTAAATAAAATAAAATAAATTATAGGTTATATATTTTTTAAATTAAAAATAACATACTTTTATATGTTGATACTTGTCTATTGTTAATTAATTATTTGTCCGTTTCTTGATCGTACCTTATTTAATTTTTTGAATTTAAATGATTTTATTCAATAATTATTTCTTTACCCTTTAAAAAAATATGTGAATAAAATTCTTTAGATGCATGTGTATATAAAATATAGATATGTATTAAATGCATGCAATTTTTTACAACTCCTTTACCTGACATAAATTTATCTGACTGACTTGATTTCAATAAAATATTGTATACAAACGATGGTACAATATTCTCTTTTTGCAACTTAAAACTAAAACGATTTTCTTCTTGCTTTATTATTGTCGGGCTTTTTAAATCAGCGTTAAGCCATTATTTAGTTATGTATGGTGTTCGTAATAATTTTTTCAATTTTATTGACATGGTGCTAAATTTAATGTATCATTATTTAAAAATATTTTATTTAATGGTTCCTTTTCACATTTTGAACTATATTATTATGTTATTATAAATTTATATGATTTAAAGCATTTTTTAATCTGTTAAGGCGTTATGATGGACTGGTGTTTCTGCAAGATTTCAAAAGGTTTTTGTTGGCTTTTTTCAAAAATGCCTTGTAAACGGAAGATAATGACGGTCCAAGTTGAATATAGAATTCAGTTTTTTTTGTTTTTTATCGGTGCCGTACTCTATAAAATTATGATCACCTCAGTAAATGTCCCATAGTGCCTAGCTAAAATATCACTATCTGATAACTTTCTTAGAATATTGGTGTTTTCAGCATTTTTAATTTGACAATTGTAATTTACAATTTTTATATCGACTGCTTCATGATCCAGGTTCGATAAATTTTCTTTAATTGATTAGATGATATAACAAAATTATTTTTTATTATAACAATCTTAATCATTTAAATTTAATACAGTATTTCCAATTAAAAAACACCCTTATATAAAAATTTAGAAGCCATCCTTGAAATGGCGCCAGAGGTGAATTTTTAAGTGCGTTTTATTTACGGCTTTCCAACACAAGCACTTTAAAAAATTATTTTATGTTAAAACATTAAATTCAGTAACATGTCGTATATTGTTCATATAATTTTCTTCCGCCAAATAATAAAATCTTTTATTTATTATTTTTATACTACTTAACCTTCGCTCTTGAACACGAGCTTTTATTATTCGAGACTTCTGTTGTAACTTATTGTCATAAGCTTGAAACTTTTATTATGAAGTTTACAAAAAATTTCATAAGTGGGTATTTTTTACTATTATTTAATTAATTTTAATAAACTTGAGTCTTATTTGTAAATAATAATCTTGTAAAACTAAAATCAATTATAAATTATTTTTCATTGTCCAAAAGAGGAAGTTCCTGTATAAAAGAGTCAGAAAAAATCCAACATAAAAGGTATTATTTATTTACCAAAAAATAACCAAACTGGCTTGTGACGTGTGCGTTTCTTATTTCGTTTAGAGTTTAGACTTTGCAAAAATGTATCACTTTTCTTTATTTCGGTTTAATCTCTATTAAATATGCAACAAAATAAAAGTGTAGGGTAGTTAGTAATTACATCGTCAGAATCTATAGCAATTGACACAAAAAATAATAAATTTTACAGAAAATAGCTTAAAGCTCTAAAATTTATTTTTTTTTATCTTGGGACAAGTCCACGAAGGCTGATGCCTAAGTACTAACGTACCGTGGGTGTCTTAAGTGTGGTGAGAGGGAGTCTATTCACACGGGACTTAAATCTTCTCGGGACAGCAGGTTCCATAGTCTTGACACTCTAGTAATGAAGGAACGAAGAAAGCGGAAAGTTCGGGGCCTCACTAACTGAACTGTAAAAGGATGCATAAAAGTTACACTACGTGTTGCTCTGTTGGGAGCTGCCAGAGAAGGAATTATACTGGCTAACTTCTCTGAGCAGAAGCCGTGAAAATACCTATAGAAGAGCCACAGATCCCCTACAGCTCGACGGTGGGCAAGAAGAGGAAGCCTCTCTGTGAGCGTGGGATCATTAATAAGACCAACGGCTCTTCTTTAAATGGAGTCCAGAATGCTAAGTATTGTAGGGGACGCCATTCCCCAGACATGAGAACAATATTCTAAAGAGGGCCTGATTTGGGATACATACAGAGTATACAGATTGGAAGAAGAGAAATAATTTCTGGCTCGAAAGAGGAGTCCAAGCTTTTTTAAGCTGCCAAGGCTATGGATGTAATTTGTTTGTGCCAGTTGAGGTTATTCTCAAAAGTAACGCCGACAAGATTAAACGACTCTTTGTTCTGCAGAACTTGGCCGCTCATATGTAACGGATGAGCATTTTCAGACTTTTTTCGCGACAGCAAACATGACTGTGTTTTTGAAGCATTAAACTGAACAAGATTTTTGGCACCCCAATCCAAGATAAGTTTGATGCCTTGTGAAAGAGATATCTGCATTGACCTGCCCTTGTTTTTCAAATCAGAATTATATGGTGGCATAAAAAATTAAATACTAGAGTGGAAGGTACTGTCGTCAGCAAAACTATGAATGGGATTGATTGTCAAAGAGAGCAGATCGATATTGTGTAAAAGAAACAGGGTGGGTGCCAGCACTGAGCCCTGGGGCACCCCGGCATTAATTTGGTAGAAGCTGGAAGAATGACCGTCTACAGTAACTGATATACGTCGATTAGAAAGGAAACTGGAGGGCCAAGAGCAAAACTTAGGTGGAAGACTGTAAGAAGGAAGTTTGTTAAAAAGCCCATTATGCCAGACCTGATTGAAAGCTTTGGATATGTCAAGAGCGACGATCTGGGATTCACCAAGAAACTCAAGGGACTTGTTCCAGTTGGGTGAGACAAAGGAAAGAAGATCAGCTGTGGATCTTTTGTGACGGAATCCATACTGTCTATCATATTAATTATCGTTTAAGAAAAATGCCGACCTTTTAAACCAATGCAATGCATTTTTTGTTCAAATCTTTTTGTCAAACGATAATGAACATATTATACTATTCTAATTGTAAATGAACAAATGGAAATGACACCTAACCACTGACTGAAAATTCAAAGTGTTTCAATGTCCGGATTAGCTACTCTATTCGCTTCTCTCATCTTTGGTGTAAATATTGGCCGCAGGGGCCTGTGTCAGCGAGGAATTGTAAATGTGTATTTAGCCCCGCGTGACGTAATTTTTTTTTGGCTCCAACGTTTTATATTTAAATTTTAAATGCTTTTAGCTGTCATAAAGTTTTGTATGAAAAAAATATTTGGCAGACGTGTTATTTAGATACAAAGGATTAATAATAAATAATGAGCAAGCAACCGTAGCATAATAATATTTTTATAATAGGAAAACTGTAATTATATCTATACACAATTTCGGGGTCAAATATCGTAAGAACGGTCAAATTCTTTTCGCAGTAGTTGCAACTTTCGATTTCTTTAGACATTAAATATATACGGAGAATGAAAATAAATGGTTGCTTTAATCATGGGTCTGTTACACAGTTTCGTATTACCTCCGTTATGCTATTTAATATTGACATGAAACCAACCAGCGGGGATAGAAAGTATAGAAAGTGCAATTTTTTTACGTAAAATTAATTTTGTGTTGCCAAACACTTTGACCTACAGGGTATCAAATGACGCGCGTATTCTTTCCTTGCAAACACGAAACATTTAAATTAACATCGAATCATGTATTATTAACATTTTTTTATGCACATGCCTAATACAAAATAATTGTGCAAGAAAAACGTATTATTTTGAAACTATTGTAGCTTTTTTACTACTAATACTAAATTGTTTCCTAAATATCCTTTAAAAAATTGGTTTGTTTTAAACTTTTAAGCTACCTATCTATGATGAATATTTTTTGGAGAAGAATGCTAAGGAGAAGTAAGTGCATCAGAAAATTTAATATTGATGTGTATGTTGCAAATGAAAGTTATGTTACCAACGGATTATTTTCGTTCATTTAGTCACGTATAGACAGATCTTATTAAATAAAGTCAATTTTTGGCATTCATTTTGTTTTGAACTGCAAGCGATTTGCTTAAATAAAAATAATTTTAAAAAGTGCGTCATTTATTTTCATAAAATAAGCTGATCACAAACGAACCAAAAATTATTTTAAAAAATTTATTAGTACTAAACTTGTGTTGTAAACTGGACCTAAAAAATTATTACTTAATAAAAATGTTTTACTTTTTATCCCTTTAAATTCTATTTCGATCGCACTCTGAAGCTGCCGTTAAATTCCTGACCAATCTTGGTATCCAATTTGTGAAATATGTTAATTTCAATTATTTTTTACCTAGGATATACATTACATACGGTATCCTTACACTACCTTACTCGAAAATTCATCACACGACATTTCATCACGAAAATTTACCTATAATATGCATTACATACGGTATCCTTACACTCCATCACTTGACAATTCTTCACACGACAATTGATCACACGAAAATTCATCCACGATATTTGATCACGAGAATTTACCTATAGTATGCATTACAACTATTACCTCCATCTTACAATTCGTTTACACGACATTTCATCACGAAAATTTACCTATAATATGCATTACATACGGTATCCTTACACTCCATCATTTGACAATTCTTCACACGACAATTGATCACACGAAAATTCTTCACACGATATTTGATCACGAAAATTTACCTATAGTATGCATTACATACGGTATCCTTACACTCCATCACTTGACAATTCTTCACTTGACAATTCGTCACACGAAAATTCATCACACGACATTTCATCACGAAAATTTACCTATAATATGCATTACATACGGAATCCTTACACTCCATCACTTGACAATTCTTTACACGACAATTCATCACACGAAAATTCATCACACGACATTTCATTACGGATACTTCAGCACGGTGACATTCCATTAATGCAGCACTTCGTCACACCCCAATTAATCCCTTTGCCAATTATTACATTAATTGAAAAAGTATAATAAAAGTTCATTGTCATTTAAAAAGATGGTAAAAAGAACTTTTTTTTTATCAACTTTCCGAGAAGTTCATTGACTTTCAGTCCCATGAATATATTAAATAGACATCGAGTGGCCATCTACTTCTAATAAATACTACCAATTGGCGATGCAGGAAGCTTCAAAAATTGAATATACTTCCCATGTTTTTACCATAGGGTCTTTTTGATTCTAGTTAGTGCTGGTTAGTATTAAGTTGGGAAAGTGATGAAATGGGGTGTGATTAAGTGTCGTAGTGATGAAATGTTGCCATGCTGAAGTGTCTGTGTGATGATGTGTCATAGATTCATTTGTACATCATCATTTCTTTTTAAATCTTATCTTACTTTGTGCTTGCTTTTTTAGCGATTGGACACCTTGGTGTATTAAACAGATTTCAAACCATCCAGGGGAGAATTCCCGCTGTTTTTACTTACTTCCTAGAAACATAAAGTATATACTACCAAAAACACAATGGTTTCACCAAGCAAATCATAATAACACATTGGCAAAAAAGCTTTGCTTTTGCCGGTATCTTTCACTTAAAATAAATAAGCCATCCAAGATAGGCAAAACCAGTCCAGACTAGTAACAACCTCTTAAAAAAATGGGTCAGTATTTTTTTACTGGCCTTTCACCTTTTCAGCTTGTTACAAAATTCGTTATTATTTGCGATTTAAACTTTATCCTCAGCTGTTTCTTCCTATTTATTACAAAAAACACTCTTTTTTCTTAAAAAAATTAAATCACCTCCCAATCATACTAATCAAGCCGAACACGGAAACATAACGTGCAACACGGCATTTTCGAAATGTCAACAAAAAAGAACAGTCCCAATAATGCCGACAATTCGGATTGTAATTTGGTCTTATCTTTTTTTGTCATCTCGATATCTCATGCAGGAAAGTGACGAGCTATTAAATGCTCAGGGTCATTGCAGGAGAAAGTATCCATCTTCGTTTTAAAGGTCAAGTTTGTTGACGTGTGCAATGCAGCGACGTTATTGTCGCGATAATTTTTCTGATGAATATAATGGATTGACATTTCAGTTTCATTTTTGGTAGTAAATCGATTGTATAATAGTTCATACGTTTTTTAAATCATTTATTCAATGTAATTATTATTATTGTAGGAAAGCATCAGTGGAATATTAGAAATTTTAAGAGATACAAGGGAGGTTAAGGGTGGTAAACTTGCGTAATTTAGTGTTTGGTTAAAAGCTGATTTAAAATATAAAAAAATATTTAAGTAGCTTTAAAAATATTAGAAAAAAAACACCTAAATCTTGGATATAAAATCTGGTTCGTTTTTATTTATTTCTGACGTTAGTTATTTGAGAAGATACTTAACCCAAATTTGTCATTGCGACATTTTCTTCTGTATAAGATGGCGTTATAATTCGGTTAATCCGGAACTTCGGGTTTTTGAATAATGTTAATTAATATTTATACCGATTTAATTAAATCAATTTAAACCATACTAGTAGAAAATGTTTTCATGGCGCGACTTTTGATTTCCAACTCTCGTTTTATTGTTTTTTTTTTCGGATAATATTTACATTCTATTTTGTATTAAAAATTTTGAATTAAAGTCTCTAATATAATGTTTAAATACCTACTTTCATTACCGTAAATTGCTTTGTTCATGATAATGATTAAGTGGTGAATCATTGAGCGTGTATATTTTAAATGAATTACAATTAATAAACTAACACATTGTGACTGAATAAATGGCAAAATAGCCTCAGGCCAAAAAAAAAAAATAATAAAAAACAGGTTAAAACTTAATATGTGTTTTTTATCCAATTTTAAATTTTTGATAAGGGGAACACTATTTATAGTTTGATCCTAATAATAAAAAAAACAGTAATTTGTCATTAAAATGACTTTTTTTTTTAAATATTGTCCTTAATGATCCATCGCTCCAAAACATGGTTTTTGAGTGCATCAACGGCCTTTTCTGTGGACGAAAATAAATTTCAACAATTATCGTTTACGACATTTATTCTGGATGTTCCGTAACAAAAAGAAATCGATTGTTAGACGAGATGAGGGCACAGCTAGCATTTGACCGTTCTGCGTTCCTCCCTCTACAGGCACTGTTGCCAGATGCCTAGTTTTTTCGAAAAAAAGTGGCAACCCTTTGTTTTAAAGTGCTATGAGCGTAACAACTTTTGTTGGATTTGGTTTTGTTTAGTTCATACGCATCTATACATGATTCGTCCATGTTACAATCTCATATACATCTTTTGAAGCACCGACATTGTATTATTTGTATTTCTTAAGCATTTGTTTTCACCAATCGACATGAGCATATTTTTAAGATTTTGTCAGATTTAAGATTATGATACAGCTAATGAAAATAAACCTTTTTTGCGGCTAAATAATCATGCACTATTTTTTATATGCTGGTAAAACTAATGCCTAATAGTAGAGGAGCCGAAGAGAGATCGTTCTTCACCCATCTGTTAACCGGATGAAACCCATTTTTTGTTAATCTTACACATAAACAAATGCATTTTGACTATATTGCCTATCAAAATATGGTCAAGACTATTTTTAATTAAATTAACTTTAATCAATTTTTTTTTTAACTTTGACTACGTGATAACTAAATAAATTTTGTATAGATCGAAATTTTGAACTGTACAAAACATGCATGCGACAAAATCTAGAATGAGCTAGCTTTGCCAATTAGACGATATCATATGGAATGACTCATTAGCATTTAAAATTCTATAATTTTAAAACTAAACACCTTATAACTTTTTTGAATGTTATAAGTCATCAAGACCTTTTATATAATTATTTTAAATGCTAATCACTTTTTTTAAGTATTATTAATCAGAAACACCTGTGTTCTAATATCAAATTTAATGATTTAAGTGCGCGTCAGTTTGTAACTTGTCAATTCCTAATTGTTTAAAAAGTCTTAAATGATTGTTTATCTTAATTATGTATGCAAAGAATAAATATTAGGAAAACAGTTTTTACATTCGCTTGAACGGTGTGAAATTTGTTAGTCAGTGATAAATATCGAAGCAATTTATTGTCAACTGTAATTAATTTTATATTTTATGGATCCTTTTTCTAAATTTTGTTTAAAAATACTGTTGTTTTTAGATATTCTACATTTTTTCCTATACTTTTCATTCGGGTGTTTCCCGCTGCTTTTTTCGCAATTGCCTTATACGAAAATGCGGCTTCTGATGCGTTAAGCGCCCGATCCGGCCTGTCAAATTTTCATATTATTTTTGTTTGTAATTGTTTAAAAACCTGAGAGAGAAAAGTCCTCAAAAAAAAAATGAAAAATCAAAGTAATATTATTAAATTATTATAAACAAAGCATTAAAATTGTTTAAAGTTTTATGGCGTGATCTTGTTAAGTATGTTTATAAGACAATTTAAACTTTTTTTAATGTACAATGAAGATGAAAGTTCGAAACAATTTTGGTAATTAACAATTGTCTAACTTGTTAAAAAATTAAATTTAAGTTAAATTTTCAACGGGAATAAATTCTTTGAAGTGTTCCGAATACACCATAATGTTTTAAAATTTTTCAATTAATATTTAATACCCTAAAAAAATATTTAGTCTGACGTAGTCGGTTTTGACGCCGAGCGCGCAACCAAAAAGGTCGCGCGAGGGACCATTTTCAGTGTTAAGTTAAAATTATAAATAATGGATCTGGAACTCCGGAAGTTAAGAATTTCTTATCGGACATTTCTTCCTTTTCAAGAATCTTTTTTGCAATTTCCGCTATCTCTTATGGTCTTTGAGTTATTACCAAAAATCAAAATGGCTTTTTTTCGTTTTTTTGCATTTTGCGTCGAATGAGCTATCGCTTATATTTTTCGAAGCCTTCTAACTATTTTTCGCCGGAAACACTTCTCGACTAGACTACGATTTTTAAATTTGGAGTGGTAGTGCGCTGACGTAAAATCCACAAACGCTTGATTCAAATTATACCACTTAGAGATGGGTAACTCGATCATTCACTGGCGATCGAATCAATCATTGACCGATTTCTCAAATGATTCAATCGTCCATTCAATCATTTTTATAAGCGTACCAAACCAAACGTCCCAGCGATGGTCGATCGGTCAATATTTCGATATGGTGACACATGGCACACTGGACTGGTTGGTTATTCATTGCACTAGCGGATGCAGACAGCTCGCGGAAAAGTATTCCCAACCACGAACGATATACGACATCAGCCGAAGTAGGCCGAAAGTATTGGCGGGAAATGAATGGTTTTTATTTTCAATTTGTAGGTTGAGTCCAAGTTGAGTCATTGTGATTTCACAGCATTTGTATGATTTTATGTTGTTTTTGGAGTATTGTCATCTTTGTATTTTATCATATTTTATGTGTTAAAATTATTTAAAAAATGGATATCGTCACGTGTTCTCAGTGTGAAAAAAACTTTAGTACTATTTTTAATTTAAGGAAACATGCAAAGAAGTTTCATCCAGGTATGAATGATAAGAGCGTATGGGTAATTATTACCTTAAAATTCATAAGTTGCGGTACCTATTTATGTTCTTACCTATATATTTTTTTAACATTTATTTTTATATTATAATACTAGGAAAATTTTACTATTGATGGTTAAATACATACACATACATACATTATTAGATAGGTATACTAAATTTCAGCTATACAGAATAAACCATGTACTCAGTAAAAAAAATAATCTGATATCTATGATATCTAGAAATAAACAATTTTAGTTTTTTTTTCTGGCCTTGCATACATTTTTCGCTAGCAATGCTTAGTTAAATAATTAATTTTATGGCCCACAAATAGCTAAACATTTGTATTATCAACCCAGTACCCAGGAAAAACAAGAAATTGCCTTACGTACCACACTTAGGGCAAAACATTAATAGCTTTTTTACTACCGGGCGTAAATCACCTACATTACGCCCTCTTCAAAACACGTAAAATTGTAGTTTACACACTAGTTCCAGTTAGTCCCTGATATATTACTATATTTATATTATTATATATTTTATATTACTGATATATATTTCATCAAAAATCGATCCCAAATAAAATATTTAATTTATATAGTAAAGCGACTCCTGCGTTAAAAAAAAAAAGACTAACTTTTCACTTTGTTGCATAAATAATTATTTTCATTAATATTTTGCATTGGTAATGATTTAACTAACTAGAACTAACCATGACCGCCCCCTCTGGCCCCACAAGAATCAGCCAGAAAGGGCGGTCATGGTTAGTTCTGGTTAGATAAAGGAGCTTTTTATTTTCTCCAATTATATTTCAGACGTGATAAATCACTAAGTGTACTTTTTTGTCAATTGATGTTTTACATTTCGTGGGGTGGGTATAACAAAAAGGCCCAGTAATTTACATTATACACTAGTGCCTAAATGAACACCGTAATTAAACATTTTTGCCAAATTATTATTGTAATTATTTTATTATCAAACATATTTATGACACTCGCTTTATTAATATGGTTATTGGATACATTTAGGTTTTTAATTTCTGATTTTTATGAAAATCGATCCCAAATAAAAATTGAATAAGTTATATCGAAGCGGTCCGTGCGTAAAAAGACTAAGTTAACACATTTTTTTTCATAAATAACTAGTTTTAATAATATTTTTATTGGTGATGATTTGATAAAGATGCACTCATTTAATTTTCTTATTTATTTATTTTTTTAACGAACATTGTAATACATTATTAATTATTTGGGATTTTTCTTAATCTAACGTAATAAACAATATTGAGACGCCCGTTAGTAGGCAACTAACTACACAACAATCGCGCCAAGGCATTCGTGTCGTGTTCGGGACTTTCGCGTCTGGGAATACTTTTCCGCGAGTGTCTGCATCCGCTAGTATTCATTGCTACTAGCGGATGCGGAGAGCTTTCGATAAGTATTCCCGAACTCGACACGAATTCCTTGACGCGATTGCTGTTGTGTAGTTAGTGGCCAACTAACGGGCGTCTTAATATTGTTTATTACGTTAGATTATAGAAAAATCCCAAACAATTTATAATGAATCACAGTGTTTAACTATAGTTAAAAAAATAAATAAATACCAAAATTAAATGAGTGCATCTTTCATCAAATAATCACCAATCAAAATTTTATTAACACTAGTTATTTATGCAAAAAATGTGTTAAGTTAGTCTTTTTTACGCACGGACCGCTTCGCTATATAACTTATTTAATTTTTTATTTGTGATCGATTTTTCATAAAATATTTATTAGAAATTAAAAACCTAAATATCCAATTAGCATATTAATATACCGAGTGTCATGAACCATGTTTGATAATGAAATAATTATAATAGTAATTTGGCAAAAAATGTTTGAATTATATGGTGTTCACTTTACGCACTTGTGTGTAATAATTACTGGACCTTTTTCGTTATACCCACCCCACAGAAATCGTATAAAAACATGTCAAATTGACAAAAAAGTACACTTTTAGTGATTTATCACGTCTGAAATATAAATGGGAAAAATAAAAAGTCCTTTTATCTAACCAGAACCAACCATGACCGCCCTTTCTGGCCGATTTGCATGGGGCCAGAGAGGGCGGTCATGGTTAGTTCTGGTTAGTTAAGGCGGCTTTTTATTTTCCCCAATTATATTTCGGGCAATCGACAAGTTTCTCACTTTCATAATAGGTAACAACACTAGTCATCGAACGAATGATTGCAAGCAGAGCGGGCGAAGCCAAGCCAGTCGCCAGCCAGACAACACAAACTTCATTCGTTACGTTACTTTCCGTCTTTCAGTCGGGTAGTGAACTGCGAGCGTAAGGGATTGATTGTTCAATATTCATAAACGATTCGGTCACTGTGATCGAATCATTCACGATTGACGCTTCTCTAATACCACTTCTTGAATTGGGCACTGTTTCTCTTCTGCTCACTCTGGTAAGAGGTGTCTGTAAGGCGTCTTTCGAATCTACAATACTAGAATTATTATTAAATTTAAAAAAATATATATTATATTATATATCAATTTTTCACAGTTATATGAGTACTTTTATCCAAAGTTTATTCACCAAAAAAAAAAGGGGATAAACCATTTTTAATGTTGTTAGCAATATAGGTTAAAAATATACCGTTTGTTTGCTCAGCTTCTCTATAACATTGGTAGGATTTACATAATATGTTACCTAGTCTATTTTAACCTCTAAGATTAATAGCGGGTAATTTGCAAATGTAAAACAAAATTTTAAGATAGGTATGCGTGTAGATCCTTGATTTTACACGATTTCGTTACGGTTTCTAGAAATTTATTAATTTGATGTTTGTACTTCCAACGAATTATTTAATTAATCATTTTGGAGGTTGAAACAAGAAAAAAGTGTAATAATTATAAGCTTACGTTATAATTACAAAAAATTCTAACATGCGCTAATATCATATGTTATTTACGTTGTTAATACCATATTGTTATATTTTGGCGAAAAACTAAATTTTTACAATTTTTTTAAATAAAAACACGTCTTTAGTTTATTAATACAAATTTTCTTCTAGTAAACGAAATTATTACACGGTTAAAACGTGTTTAGGTAAATAAAAGCTCTTTATATTTCAACTTATTTTAAATATCTCTAAAAAATCGGTTGGAAGATATGGCAAATTCTATTTGTTACTAGAATTGTAATTTATTTTTAGAAAATCTACTTTAAAAAGTTTTTTCCTAATAATAAAGTTTTTTTTTTAACTGGCAGCATTTCAAAAACGAAAAAATATTAGTAAATGTAACTGCCAATAATCCTAAGAACAGATTAAAAGCTAACTTCTTGCTTCATACAGAAAAATCATAATGTGAAAAAAACATGCCCACTCAAAATTTTTAAATTATGGGGCACTGGTTTTTAGCTTCAGTATAGTTTATAGTAAGTGCCTTATTAAGTTAGTAATCAGTAACAATACAATAATTTCAAAATGACAATGAAGAACTAAATAACTAGGGTTCTTGACCAGCCAGCCTTTTTGTCATATTTAGTGTGTTAGTTTTTTTTTGTTTATTTCTGTATTTAAGAATTTTAAGCTAAAACTGTTAAATTAGACCTGGTTTTAAATTTTAATAAATTTAGAGGTTACTTTACACACCCCAAAATGCATAAAACCATTTATATTATTATTATATTATTTATATTATTATTAACCATTATATTAGTATTACGGCTTTTCGGGAAATAATGCAAAAATAATATTTCTGTCTTTTTTTTAGGTAAGGGTCATTCTTTTCAAACGAAAACTTCGGTTGTGGTAAGTAAAATTATGTTCAACTTCAGTATTAATGGAAATAAAGATTAGTAGATTCGTAAAACACTTTCAGGACATTTTTAAACTGAATCCTTAAATGCTTTCCTTATATTTGGCAGTAGTAAGTTTATAATCTTATGACCTTTTAAAGCATAAAATTCTAGTTGGTGCCATAAGTGTTTTTGGAAAGAAGAACAAAAGTAAAAATTGTTTTATATAGTCCAGGAATTTATAAATAATACAAATATAGATGTACAAATTACATAAAAAGTGTATTAATAATGTTTATACTAGTTTTATGCATAATTAAATTTAAAAAAAAATAACTTTATAAAGTAATTACATCCTAATATACGTACAATTCTAAAAAACAAGACGTTGACTATGTCGGGAAACAGCTAAAGAAGAGCTTTGTTCTTTCTTGTGGATCCCCTTTTTTTGCTTAAATTTTACATTTAACATTTTTATAGAGTAACGTCAATATACTTTAGTATTCTCTATGATCAAACAAAATCCTTAGATACAATATTTTTATCCGAAAATATTTTTTTTCTTCCTAATTTTTTTTGAAAAATCTATTAATAGGCATAATAAATTAATTTTAATTTTCTGACGTATTATGTTGTTTTTTAATTCTTTGTATTGTGTAAAGCTTAAGGTATTTATTAATAATTAATTGTTAAGATATCTGTGGACTTGTGGACTGTTATTGACGTTAACAATTTTCTCAATAAAGTTATAAAAAATTGTGCGCTGCACTAATAAAGCATTTTACAGTAAAATCTTTATCCCCCTCCCGTTTAAAATTAAAATATGTAGTGTACAATTAGCGTAAAGACAATAAACATAATCCTGTTACATTTTTATATCGTGTCAGTTTATCTTTACACACTTAAAAACTTGGTTTATGTACTTTAACCAGCGTCCTGTCGCAAAGTGCAAGTTAAACGAATTCTGTTTCTAACAAATTTTTAAAATAAAACTACATACCATACATACCATAATTACAATAAGGCAATTAAGAAAACATCTATAAAAAGTGCTATTACAGGTACCATTGGTACCGAAGTACCAAAGCATTACAAAGCAAAACAGAGTAACGAGCGTCCTTGCGTGAGTCAAAAGACCTTGATGCCCTGCGAAGTCACTCTGCGTCTCTCTTATAGTGGGGTTCCGGAAGAGTGACAGCAGTAAGCATTTCGGTTCTCGTTTTTTGCTGGGCGATGCCGATGATTGAAGATACGCTTCGGAACCGCTATTAAATTAGTAAAAGAACTTTGTCCTAATTTTTGGTTCTTTGAAAAAACTGGTTTTTGTTTTTATTTGTTTATTTATAGTGTTGCATTGTTCTGGTACTAAATAGGTATGTTTGATACAGAACTATTTTACACTGTTTTTACACTTTTTGTTCATACCTAGTCCTAAAATACACCTTTGATAAGAGCGCTTACGTAAAAAAGTGTAAAGTAGTGTACACTATTTCTGAATAACAAGCAGAGCTACTGCCAAAAATGGGAACATTAGTTACATTCGATAGAGCTTCACAGATTTAATCGTTTCTTTTTTAAACTTTATGGAAACCCACGATGGCTTGATTTTGTTTTCCATTTCACGAAAGCTAAAATCCTGGAGTCTCTGGCGATTTTCGGTAAGTTTAAGAAATGCTTGTTGTTTTTGGTAAAAATATGGTTAGCAATAACTTGCAGTTTAGCCTCTCAAGATCAAATGAAATATTTTATAATAATAATATCTTTTTTTGCACCCTTTAGTTTTACGTTCAATTTATGGAAATGTGAATAAAACTAACACACACAACAAAGATCTTTATACGCAGTGGATTTCACAGTTTAGATTTGAAGAAACCAAAGTGAGAAGTTCGGAGCCTGTCCAGTTAAATTGTAAAAGAAGGCATGAAAGTAGCACTTCATGCTACTCTTGTGGGAGCCTCTAGGGGAGGAATATTGGCTAATTTCCGGCAGCAAAAGCCGTAAAAATATCTGTTACAAGACCTTTAATTTAAGCTATATAACCTTTTTGTCTAAAAACATCAAGCTAATATTTTACAAGTTTATTAAAAAGTGTTTCGTCAATTTTTTGAGCAGTGTATAATAAAAGAAAAAGTTAGCAGTCATAGTTACTGTAGATCACTGACCTCAATATTATCTATGCTGTAGAGATACAAAAAAAATCATTTACGCTATTTTTTTTTCATGTCATTTTATTTACAGTCTTTTTATTTTAACGTTATATTTAGATTAATACATACTAACTGTTTGTTTAATCAGACCCTGAAAAAAAGTTATGAAGTCTGCCGGTAAACTTTTGCCAAAACTTTTAAGCCGCCAACCAATTGAAGTGATTATTTAAAGAGGGGCCAAGTCAGCAAAACAAAATTTTACAGGAACAACAAAAACACTTTAACGTCAAGAATGGTATAAAATATACCATAAATTTATTATATTCAGATGTAAAATGTTTTTCTCTTATGATACCAACATCTTTTCGAGAATTTTTCCTTATATATAACATTTTTTAAAGCCATTGTAGGATTACTGTTTATTTAAATGTTAACAAGAGTTTCTTGGTATAAATTTTGATGTTCAAATTAATAAAAATTAACATTTTAATTACAAATATTTTAACTTTTCATTTCCTTTTATGACATTTGTGGGTAAATTTATTATATGTAACATAAATTGTAAATAAAGGTCTCTCCTATAATAAAATTTAAATTCTCAAAGCCTACCGGGAAAAAGATACGAACCAAGATTTTTTAATTGGGATTTTTGCATAGCTAGTCATTTTTCACCTTGATGTGATGACTACGTTGATTTAGGCTATTGCCAATGCTAATAATATTTATAAACTTGGGGGCATAAAAAATAAAAATTATTCTTGCCGGCAATTCTTACCGGCATCATAGTAACTTTGTTGTAAATCTACCTGATATAATTTATAGATCCAAATAAAAAGTTTTACGTAATTAGAACTAACATTATAATATTACTCCAGTAACTGAAGACCTGAAAGTACCCAAAGCTGTAAATAAATCTGTACAGTTTTCATTTGTGGCGCAATTCTTAGGTCTTCGCAGATGCTTTGAGCGAGAAAAGTTTATCACGATTCCGACGGAACCCGCGAAAATGCCCCAAAGTCCCAAAATTGTTTCTCGTGAATATCTGCTAAAATATGCGAATTAAAAATTTTGTTTAAACAAAAATAAAGATCACTAAAATCCTAAAAAAATGGCCCTTTACCATTTTTTTCGCAACACCAATATTTTCGCAAAAACCGGCCGTCGAAAAATTCAAAAAACTTTCCCTACACGGGATAGATGTGGTAGTAGTAGATTCTTTTTAAAAAATGCAAATGGGCAAAACAATTTTTTATCAAAACGCAAAAAAAATTGTGAAGGAAATTTTCTGGGATCATTGAACACTTGCTAAGGTCTGATTACAAAAAAAAAATGTTAATAACAAACCACTTTTTCAAAAAATATCAATAAATTAATGAGATACTCCCAAAATATTGGTGGAAAAACTTTTGGCCGCTTTTTTTTATATTCTATAAAATCAGATTGGACTCCAAAATATATATATATATATATATATATATATATATATATATATATATATATATATATATATATATATATATATATATATATATATATATATATATATATATATATATATATATATATATATATATATAATATATATATATATATATATATATATATATATATATATATATATATATATATATATATATATATATATATATATATATATATATATATATACAATGATGGGTACGGGTTTTCCTTTTCGATGAACTTTGAATGTTTAAAAAAATGTACATTATTCCCCGTAATTGAACATGAGAGACTTTGGACCCCGTTATCTCGAAAACTATAAATTTTTTTGGGAAAAATTATAAGGACCATCTTTGAGATTACAAGGCAATCTTCATTTTTGTCTAAAAAAATTCCCTCAATTCGATTTTTGGCAGATATGAGCGGAAAACCCATTTTTCGGGCACATATTATGTTGTATATTGATACTTAAACACGGACATAGCATCCTTTAGTTTTTCCAAAACTAGCCAAATCTATTCTTCTAAAACTATGGCTCATATTAAATGTGTGTTTAAATGATGATAAAACACAGAAAAACAATTTATATTTTGTTTGTAGGAATGTGTATTGAAAGAATATTCAGGATCATGGGGAAAACATTTATAATTTATATTCAAACAAACTGAGGTTTAAAAAATCTATGATTAATAAAGTGATAAAGTTGTCTAGTGTTTCCGTGAAACTTAAAGTATATGTAAGTACAAGATTTGGGTTCAAAAATTTGGAAATAATTTCTTTAAAAATAATATAATTAGTTTATGACAGACCTAATCCCCTGCAAAAAAAGGCTCCTGGCTCTTGGTGGACCCTTCCCACCGGGGATTCCAGTTTAAAGCATTTTTGGAAGGCTTCTTCCGAAAGGGGGCCCGCAGTTGCTCCGTCGTGGCCTTCTCAGTGATGGAAATGGTGTCAAAATCTTCTCCTTTCAGTAAGGTTTTTTTTTAAAAAAGGGCCCGATGTGAAAACCTCTTCCCATTTTTCTGGTATTTTCCTTCGTACAGCATTTTTTCAAACGTGGAAGTAGTAATAATTGGAGCATACATTTAGGTCCATGTCAGGGTTCACAATTATTTAGTTTCTGAAACGAACGTAGATGCCGCCAATCGGGAAAACCAAAGAGTATGACTTTCCCTGTGGGACTTCTGACTCTTACTGAGGGTTGGAAGAGCAACTCTTTTCCCCTTTTCCTTCTCTTCACTCTTTGTCTTAGAGTCATATCTATTCACTTAAGTTTTATTTTTTTTGTAAAGTCCGAATCACAAAATTCCGGCAACTGGTACACAAATTTTTGTATCTTCATCTGTCAGAAGTCACATTTACGTGTATATTCACGCCCGACGCTACTGTTTTGAATTTTTGAGAACCTATGACATCAACCCCTTTAAACAAACAATCAGTTTTAGACAGAAGTATGAAAGGTTATGTCTCTTTCTAATACTTTTTATAAATTTACCTGTACTCTTGAACTTTGCTCGTCTTGTACAGACTCATGATTTAATCACCCATGCTACTTGTAAGTTTAGTAGTCTTCATAGGATTGCATTATCGCCATACACTACTTTAAACTTTTCCCATGAGCTTTCTTGGCAGTCTTTAACTTAAAACCAAGCGTTCTTTTATGCGTTATCACCCATGATGCATGAGAGCCAAAAAATAACTGGGCACTGGAAGTCGCTAAGGTCTCATTTTTTCGGTGTAAATTTTTTTACACTAAATTATATAAAATAAATATCCTGCAAATAAAGAAGTTTTTAAATTTAAAATGGAAATACGCAACAGAAAAATTTCAGAAGACCTTAAAGTAACAAACCTCCCATAGCCAGGTGATCCAAAAACCTAGTTTTTACCCTTAGACACTCCCAACTGTAAAAAAATGAATATATAAAAAATAATGCCAGAACCCCTAAAAAAAAACATGAACCTTCCTTAAAGTGGTTTTTTAGTAACTTGCTGTAACATTTTTTGGGAGGAAATATTCGTCTTACCTATATTTTATTTGTAGTTTTTGGGTCATCATTTTTAAACATTTTATTTATTTAACCTTTTCTTTGTATTTTTATAATTTTTTTTTTAAAACACCTTATGCCCCAAAATGTAAAAAAAAATCTTTTAAAAAAGCTTGTCATTGATGAAAAAACCTGCAATATTTTTAAAAACAAGTTTCTTTGGGCATATAATGGTGCATGTGGCGAAGTGTTTTAAACAATTGACATATTAAACTGTACAAAAAAGATATTTTGCAACGGTCAGTTAAATACAAATCACAATTTTGGGATCTTAACATTTGCAATAGAGGTTAAATTTATTATCATCATTACTTTTGTTTACTAAGTTTATTTGCGCCGACATTAAAAAATAAATTTACATTGCGCTAATATTGCATATTTTCCCAATGAAACACTGTTACATTTTTTCATAATTAAGCTTTTTTTTGAAAACGATTAAAACGTTATTGGGGACAAGATATTTAAAACCAAATGCATGTAAGTAAAAATCAAATTATTGTATCCCTAATTATTGAACGATTATGGCCTACCTACTGTGTTTTTTCTTAATTCTCTTCTAACGAAATAGCGATTGTATCGTAATGGTTTATTTATAAAAACACGTATATTTGCTATAATAATGTCTAGATAGTCTGACAAGATAAGGAGATTTTGGTAATATTGAAAATCGCTTGTTTAATATAGAACGGCCTTCACATTTATTCGATCGTTTGAGATGTGAAGTTTAATAATATAGGTTAGGGGACCGTTGTACGAAATTAGAAAAGAGAGTAGTCAAATATTCGGCATGGTTTTTGCACGGGGTTTCCCCCATAATAGACTCCCCTTTTTAATTGCTCAGTAAAATTTTAAAACTTAATAAAGCCAACATTTTATTATACTTAATTACAATTATTTATTTGGAATTTACTATAACGTACGACTTACCCAAAATTTAAAAATTACGCCTTTAAGAAAGTCCATTCTTCAATGCACTTTTAAAGATTTGACAAAAATGATCATGACACGATGAAGGAAAACCTGATCTATTAACGACCTTTTCAGGAATTCGACTTAAAAATCTGATGTTTCTGGACGAGGTTGCAAAACCTTTGACTTTAAATTGCCCCACAGAAAGTCTGGGGGGCAGTTAAGTCCGGGGACCTTTTGGGAATTTAAATCCCCAAATAGTAAATGACTCCCATTAAACACTTCTCGCAGAACTCTTAGAGTTTTTAGAGGTATGTACTGTCTTTTCATCTTCTTTCTACTAAGTTAATTTTTTTTGTTTTCACGCAATAAAAACTCGTTGTTGAACGGAAAAAACAAAGAATTAAAACTAAACATTTAAAATTTTGTTCAAACCCAATGATGCTTCATTAAAAATGACCTTTACAAAAATTAATTTTTCCTAGTTGTGTGACAGGTGCCTACTCTAAAAAATATATTGATTCTCCCCAAAGGCTATAGAAGATATTAATAAAAAAAACGTAATTTTCTTATCTAATATAAATTTATTTAATATCAAAATAGGTAGTCTATTATGGAAAAACCCTATAAAAACTGTAAAAAATTAAAAACCACATTTATTAAAAAAAAATGTTACTGTAAGTGCCAAAAGACAATTAGTCGCGATAAATATACATTTAATTTTACCAGACCGAAAGTTGTCCAAATTCAGTATTCCATCAAATATTATCCTTTTAAAATTTAAAAACGCGGTCATACTACTCTACGCGTAGACCGCAATTCTTGTTCCTTAAGAGGACGACGTCCTAATTTATCTTAAACTAAAAAAATATAGTGCAGTCCAAATTTCAAGACGATGGTGATATTCCGGGGTTTCCTGGGGGAAAAGGGTTCGCACCAACCAGAAACATTCTTAAAAAAATGACATTATGAAAATACTTTTAAAGCCCTTTTAAAGAAATTTAAAGGGCAACCCAGGGATTTCTTAAACTTGTTGATGGTCTATACGTCTTAACGAAACAGTCACAAGTATAACTAAATTCCTATTTGACGCCGGGCACCCATACAATTTTATAAAGTATTTGGTCCCCCATATATATTTACTTATTCTAAAAAATTAGTTATTTGTAAAGCTTCTAAAAACAGTGAAACTAAGCGACGCTGGACACGGTTAGTATGATGGGTGACGCCAGTAACCGTACGTGCATTGGACGTCTTCGCAACCTAAAGTAGATCTTGTCTGGATGGATCCCAGACGTTTGGGGGTAGTTCCGGTCCCAGTTTATAACGCCCCTGGCACTACCCGTTGTCTGAAAAGGTGCGTGATATGCATTATCTGCATGTTTCGTTGCTTGACAGTGTTGACCGAACTGGGGATAAATGGATTAAACATCTAAATACCCGGCACCCATGGTACAGTGATATTAAACTTGGGCAAAATTTGTCAAATTTTGTCTTTTCTGCCAATTTTGTAAATCCTCTTTTTCTTTAATTACTATAAATAAAGCAAATAAAAGAAATTATGTATATTTTATAAAACTAACAAATTAATAAATTAATTACCAATTATTAAAAGTTCAAAAAAAATTTTAAATATCCTTCCAAACAAATTTAATTTCTATTGCGGCCCCGTTTTTTTAAGACATAGTTTACCTTCCAGTAAATGAATGAACCAAACCCCGGCGTAGTCCGGATTTCCCCTAACTCTTTCCCACCCCTCCAAAATTTTATACAAGTTCGTTTACATTTTCCCGCATAAACTCATTATCCCTATTTTTTTTTTTTCAACTATTAGCCCCAAACATTTTCCTTTCATTTAAATCCGGACTACGTGCGGGCCACGGTAAAACCCTGATACGCTGCTGTTCCATTCATTATCGACTTGCCGGGCCGCATATTTATATCTATCACACGCTATCGCTCATCCCGAGAGCCGAACGAGTTTTTTATCTATCACATGTTATGCCAAATGCGCCTTCATAACTATCACCTGTAATCCCCAAATAAACTGTTTTTTAAATTTTCCCCAGAAAAAACAGAAATCTTCAATCGGGGAGGTGAGAACACCTCCAGATAAAAGACCCCCTTTTTTTTATGAATATTATGCTGAATATTATTGTAAATTTGTTATTCCAAACTCGATTTTTGTATCCTATTATACAGGGTGTAAAAATATCAAGGGATGGGTCTTGGGTAAATTTTAAGAAAAAAACTTTAGATGAACGCATGTATGTCCTAAAAGTCCTAACTTTTGAGATACAGGGTGGTAAATATTTAAGAACAACATATATTTTTTCATAATATCTGTGAAACCCCTGTAGATATTGTATGTATTTTCTGTGCATCCACCCTGTATCTCAAAAGTTAGGACTTTTAGGACATACGTTCATATAATTTTTTTTTAATTAACCCAAGAGTCACACCCTGAATTTTTTCGCACTTATTTATTTACACCCTGTATGGTACCACAGTATAAAAGAAGTACACCTAATAGAACTATATAGATCAAAATAATAAAGACAATAATCTGTCAAGTTTTATTTAACATGAATAGTACATGAAACTATCAAATAAAATAATAAGAAACAACAAAACTTTTTAAACATTTAGAAACATCTGAGCAAAACAACGGTAAAACTTATACAGGTTGTCTCAAAATAAGTACGAAAAACTTAGGGAGGTTATTCCTTGTTCAAAATAAAGGGTAATTTGTTGTATACACATTAGGGAGATATCGCATTAATAGAGGTTAGTTACTTTTAATTACGTTGACTTTTGACCCAACATTTATACAACAAACTACCTTTTATTTTGAACCATAAATTACCTCTTATTTTTTTTTTTTAAATAACCTGCATACTACTCGTATATTATATAAGAACCTGACATTATTTAGCTACTTTTCTAGCTCCTAGAGCTCGATTTTGCGTGACACAACTTTTAAGGCTATGAGGAGCTAGACTTTCTTTATTGGTTAATTTGTTCAGTTTTCTTCCAGACTGAAATCGTCTTCTTCCTGTAAATTTGGTTTTTCTCCTTGCTACACTTGTGGGTTGGACAGAAATTTTAGTACCTTTCCTAGTTGTGTGTACCATTTTCTTATTTAAAGATGAACAGCAGGGTTTAAAGGTTGTGTGCAATCTACTCAGAAGAGATGACGAACTGTTAATATTTTTTTTGTAGTTTTGCATGAATGCCTTCACCCCACCTACAAAGTTCTCAGGATCATCCAAAAGATTTTGTTGTACGTTAAGATCCAATTCGTGTACAAATGTTTTCCATTCGGCTAAAACGCCTGTGACCTCAGTTTTTTCAATATCTTGTTCCCCTGGGTGCCCAATATTAACAACAAAATCGTTACTGGACTCTACATTCCGACTTTCTTTTATGGGTGAAGGTATATTCTGTTCTACATCAGTTATATATTTTTTAGTAGAAGAGTTTAAGCAAATTAGAAGGGGGTTGGTTCCCAGTCGCTATTTTATAGATAATGTGTTTCTGTTGTTCCGAAAGAACATTGCAGGCATTCGTAATATTATATTTTTTAATGACCGCCGCTTGATGCTTACAAATTTTCCCTGTGCTACCCTGAGGACAAGAACATACACCAATTTTCATGTCTACAAAGTAAGTGTGTTCCTTGGAAGAACTCGAAACAGTATATTGAAGACTGCTTATCTATAGAATTTTATCGGGATCGACATCTTTGTCGTCGGCGATATATCTTCTGATGTCGACTCTGTTCATAACTACATTTAGTAGTCTCTGTTTGTAGTAACAATTAAAATTAACCACAATGAAATCAACAAGTTGTACAAGATTATATGCTTTGGTTCTCTCTAGCGGTATATCCTTAAATAGTCTAAAAATTACTTCTAACATGTTGTTGGTATTTGATCCTCTGGTAATAAAATCTTTTCTGTAATACAAACACCCGTCCTCTTTTCTGTCTAATAGTCTTTTAACATAGCTCTTGTACTTAGGATTTTGATCACAGCTTTTGTTTAATATATAAATATTTTCTTCTACTTCTTCCTCACTAGTGCTACTTTTTAATATGTCTCTGAAGTAGATGTAAAGCTTCTGTCTGTCCTGAATTGGTACACCGTTGCTAAATGTACAGAGCCACTTCCAAACTGCTTTTAAAACATGGAACGTGCATAGCAGTAACGTGGCATTTGGCCAATATTCTTTGAGTACCTTCCTTTCTTTCAGATCATCGTCGGTTATAATTACTGCAGGACATATTTTTGTAGGCATTATGGCTATTAAATTTTTTACAGCAATTCTGAAAACCTCGCTTTTTTCAGTTGTTGTAATCACACATCCGATTGGTATTCCCTCAATAGAGGACTGGGTAAAAAAAAAAAAACAATTTGTGGTTTTCAAAGTCCAATTCCAAGTTGCATCAACAAACAATATTTCGGATGATTGAATCAATAAATCTGCCGCTCTCTGCATCATTGGAGTGCATAAGGAAATGGTATAATTCTCTGAGATTTGTTTAATTTTACATAAATTGTCTGTTTTGGATAAATTTTTTTCCAAGGTTTCTAAAGCATACTTTTCCGACCTAGAACCAAAGGATTCTTGGAAATATCTATGCCATATATTTGAGAAATCAGTTTTTGTGGGAAAATTTTGTCGATCAGCCATTATTTCTTCATATTTGTCGCCATGCACATTTTTGAAAAACAGAAGCTGTGGTAAGCTGATGCAACCGAGTTACCTCTATTAAAATACTCTAGTACTTCATTTATCGTTTGATCGCTTATAGGAGCACTTAAAGCTGCAGCGCTGTCTATCGTGTGGTTGTGATTATTTTGGAATAAAATTAGACATGGCCAAGTTTTTACCAAGTCATCTGATAGCTGTTTGGACTTGGATGCATGCGAATTTTTGCTAGGAATCCGATTTATTATAAGGATTAATTTCGCTGGACAGTTAATATTTCGAGATATGTGCTTTCTCTTCCTTTGATTTGGTTGGACAAGCTGTGTTTGCCTAGTATTAAAATGGCAGTAATAATATCTCTTTAGTAAATGTTGTTTGCCACTTTTTATGGGAGTTTGAATAGTTTGTCTTATACTCCATGTTGTTGTCTGCAAAAAATGTACAGTTTGAGTGGAAATTAATTTTTTAAAAATGTTTTATAAATTATCTAGGCTTATGTTTGAACAAAATTCTAACATACCCTATACAGAGTCTCTCCACAAAGTGCGGAAAAAAGTTACATTTTTATCTTGATAATAAGTAATAGATATTTATTTTATCAGGAGTAAAAATATTTAATATTTATGCGACGCGCATGAATTTAAACGCGTCATATACACATGTTTAATAATACTGACTACAGGGTGTCCCAACTCTATTTAGCTATACACGAAATAACTTCGTCCCTGTTGTACATGATACGAAAAAAAGTTCGAATGCAAAATTTTGAAAGTGAAAGAGTCCTTTTTTGTTTATAATTGATTGGTAATTAATAGAAAGTCATAATTTTTTTTCTCAAGTCAAAGGCGTAGTATTTTTTTGTGAAATTGTATTGATATATAATTAGTCATAGCTACGCCACTGGTTGCTAAAAAAGTAAATAAACATCGAAAAACTGTGTTCCTATTCCATAATATCCTGTGCCAAAATTCAGTTCAATATCTCAAACCGTCTTTGAAAAATGTTTTTTAAAACTGAAAATAAAATAAATTTTTAACACCCTGTATCTTAAAACCCACGCATTTTAAGACCCACGTTTATATTAGGACCTTTTCGAATAAAAATTGGTCCATCAGGAACTCTTCCTTCAAATTATGACATACCATTAAGTAACACCCTGTATAATAGTAGAAAGAACAAACTATGGTTTTTTAGAATTTTTGAATTAACTTTGACATTTTTTGGCGCCAGACATCGTTGTTGTCTGCGTTTCTAGCTTATGCCTTATTTAAATAACAGTAATAAAATAATTTACCTCCGTTTCTTCTTTTGTTGACAAATTCACTCTAAAGGAACAATCATCAATGTGATTATAACTATGTAGTTTATTGGTGAGCATAAGTTCATCTTTAGGTTTATGCAAAATAAAATAAAAAACAATATACAACCTCGGATACAACTACAGGTGAAGAACTACTACTGTATTTAATCGGAAAGACATTTTTGGCGATCGCATGTGCTAGTTAAAGAGGCGCGTTTGCAAAACATGTGATAGATAATAACTGCGTTCGGGCATCGCTCGCTTTGCAATAGCGTGTGATAGATATAAATATGCAGCCCGGTCTTGGTCTTGGTCTTGCTTTTCTCATTACTTATTAGAAGGGTAAAAAATCCCTTATAAAATATTATTTTATAAGGATTTTTTTTTATGTTTTTTTCGGGACCGATCTTACTTTTACCACAACTCGCTCAATTATCATGCTAGAGACTTTTTTTAAGAAAGGTCTAATTATATAAAGAGTTTTTTTATGTTTCTATAAGCTACAATTTTGCTTTCTACAGTTTTTTTTTATTAAACGCATATTTTTGAGTTATTCGCAAAAAATCTATTAAAATCGTCGATTTTTTCGTCAAAAGACTGTTATTTTCAATCGCGAATAACTCGAAAAATATTAGTTTTACGAAAATAATGTATCAAACCTTTTTTACTTGGGATAACTTTTTCATCGATTCCTGTAGTTAAAATGTTATAAAATTTCCACCCCGAGATGGGGTGTAACCACCCCTTGGAAAAATGCGCCCCTCGGCATGATATAGAATTTGATCCTTGAACTACTCCCTACCTTCTGTAAAAATTTCAGGTAAATCCATGGGGGACAAAAAAATTGCAGCATGTCTCGATCCTTTTCTTTTTGCATATGTAAGGTTTTAAAAGAATCATAAAAAAACACATTTTGCAATAAGGATAATACATTTTTCGATTTCTAACTAACTCTACCTTCCAAAAAAATTATTATCAAAACTTTTTTTTATCTACAACTTTTTTTCACAACCGATACTTACAAAGTTGCGAGCGATTGAAATAGAAAAAATGCTTTTATTAATTGATTTTACGTAATATTTATTAAACAAATGGTTCATTTATTTCGTAAAAAGAGCATGTCTCGATTCTTTTTACATATGCTTATCTAAAAATTTTATCAAAACCATGCCTGCTAGGTCGTAACCAGAACAGATAGGGCTAGGTCTAAAATAGGAGTTAGGTTGTTAGGGAATTTTTGTCAAAAAAATCGTACTATTTGATGTATACTTATATTTTTTTAACTAAACAACCTTATTGCTTGCTGATTATCCAACATATTATTACGCGTAAAATGTCAAAAGGAGAAAACATACACGAAGTATATTTTTAATTTGATATTTTAAAATCACGTCACGAAAGCCCATAACCTTACTTAAAGAACAATTAGAAATTATATTAAAGTAACCCAATTAGATTTAAAAATTAATGAACTTGACTGACATTTTAAAACAAGGTAGAAGAATTAAGTTAGGCGCAGTTGTCTTATTGGTAATTAAGATTTTAAACGAATACTTTAATCAATATCAGCTACTAATTTATTACGTTGCAAACCGATAAAACAGGGTAAGTTTTATTCCTTTTATATTGCACAATAAAGAATAATATATATATATAATATATATATATATATATATATATATATATATATATATATATATATATATATATATATATATATATATATATATATATATATATATATATATATATATATATATATATATATATATATATATATATATATATATATATATATATATATATATATATATATATATATATATATATATATATAAGTATAATACCATTTAATGCTTAATTTAGAAAAATTAAACTAATAAAGTAAAAAAGATTAATCAGTATTCTAAAAATATACCTCAATATAACTCTATAAAATACTGTAGATACGAAAAACAACGAGTACCATTTCCTTTTCATAAAAATTTTTCTTTTCATAGACTTTCTGTACAATAAAATAAAAAAATAAAATCATTAAAAATTAAAAAGCTATGTTTAAAAAACGATTCAATTTTTTTTTAATTCAAATAGCCCAGTTCAAAGCATAATAATCTACATAACCGGTATACTTTGCAGTGCTCGTATCTGCTCATGTGTCTTATTTTTATCTGTGTTTGTATAAATTTTATTTTTAACTATGTAAGTTATTATGCAATGTATTTTTATGTAAATGAATATTTGTTTGTAATTCTACTTTTTTTTGTTTATATCCAATAAATTAGTTTATAAAAATTGCAATGTTGTAAGGGGTGGTTTATAACATCCCACAAAGCCAGGTATGAAGCCTACGTTCTAAGTACCGTGGCCGCAGGGTTTTTAGATAGTTACTCATTTTTTCCCAGCTCCGTCAACGTTGTCCAAGTACCTAAACATGCAGATATTGCATGTTATTTTATTTATAACCACATAATTAAGTGTTGTATATAATTATTTGTAGAATATATTAAAAAAGTTTTTGCTGAATGCCCGTCTACGAACCCTCGAATTCAAAAATGAAAAGCTCCAACATCTGGTCCATTAAAACGTACCGCGAAAACCGTGTTTTCTACCAATTACAATAAGGTCCAAAGTAAACCAAAAACACATATAATTTTTGTCAAAAATTTCAGAACTATTTGGAGACCAAATAATTAAGCAATGAAATATTTAACGTTACCATTATATCAGTTTATGAATGGGCTACAATTTTGTTTCCGCCTGTATGAAGCAAATTAATTTGTGCTTTTAAATAGAGGTTCTGTACTAACTATTACAAGAAAGTTTATGGTTTATAATAATATAAATTTTATACACACATTGTCCTATAGTATAACCATACAATAAGGGAACAAATAATAATCATAGTGTTAAATTTATAATTTTATTATATTTAGGAGTAACAAGAATAGACCCTAAGCTACTGCTTGCAAAGTATTTCGCAAAATTTAATTAAAAACTAAAACGGGTTGTGTGCTGTAACACTACCTGCTGTGTGAAAGCTTTAAACCTTGAAATACGTCCAAATTGCATTTAGCAATATTAATGTACACTAGATGACACAAACCTGTTCTTACAGTTTATTTTCTTTATAATGCTAAAAATAATTTGTGCTTAATGGGTATTTAAGAAAATTTTATTAAAATCATGTATTTTATTAAAGATAATACTACTACGGATAGATGGTTCATTTAAATGGGGCGCTCTGAATCAAGAAGATATCAATGCTTCCGTAAATGCGAATAAAATTAAGTCGGTAACCCCTGCCCCAGCAAAACGAGGTACGAAACCATGTGCGACGTTGCCAATGTCTGTCGCTTGTACCTTATATGGAATACGAAGTAGCAAAAGCGGGCGGCTAAACGGGTTGTGTATTTCCTAGTCGCGTTTCATCACGCCAATAGTAAAGGCCTGCCGGCAACACTGTTCAACTTTCGTTCAAGGATTGAAATGTATAGCGCGAAAATCTCTCGATGGACATCGCTCGCGTTAGCCAAAGTCCATTAGGGGTATCAAAAATATAGCATTGAATGGTTAATCTTATCCGTAGTAGTATTATCTTTGATTTTATTTATAGATGTCAAAAAAGAACTAGACTACTTACTAGGAATTAAAAATGGTAGATTTATACAATGCCAGCCACATCTTTTTCTTTACGATTTTGAGAAACTTGAAAAATCTAGGTACGCAAGACTGCCCCAATACAGAAAATATCACGCAAGAGAGTAAAAAATTAATAACACAGGATTACAAAAAAATACAAAAGCCATGCCCTTTCTAAGAAACTATGTGATCCTTAAGTATTTTGTCGCGCTGAACACGAGTATGAGGTCAGGTTTTTCCCCTTACGCCCCCTTTTTTTTAACACAGCACACATAACCTAAAAATTCATGATATAAAAAAATATAATATTCATTTGGTGTAATTTTTTTAAATTCAATTTTTTTTGCTAAAATTTAATTTTTAAAGTATCTCGAGTGCTAAACGGTACCTCCCCAAGCGATTTTGGCCAAAAAACATAACCTTAAACATACCACATATCGAAAATACAGTATCCCTTTGCTACACTTTAAATGTTTTAATGGGATGGGATATTTTAAAGGGTTTCTATTGTTTCCAGTATTTTTCCCTCCTCCCCTTCGTTAATCCTTTCCTGATGGTTTTGGACCGAGAAACATAACCTCAAAAATACATTGAATCGAAAACTCGGTGTTCTTTTGCTGAGTGTGTTAAGCTGCGACTTTTTTTGTTGGAACAGCACACTTTAAAGAGTTTCTATTGTTTCTAGTATTTCCCTCGGAAAGTACCTTCCCGATGGATTTGGACCGAGAAACATAACCTCAAAAGACCGTGTTAGCGATATAACGGTATCCAGGTGGTTTAAATGATGTCCACTTTCTTATTTTTGATGGAAAGCGCAGTTCAGAGTGCCGTAAGGCTTGGAGAAGTTTTTTGATGTTTGTTAGAGGTTTTTTGGGAACAACAAAGATCCAAATTACAAAAAAAAGTTAAAAAATTGATCAAGAATTTCGAAGCTATAGGGTGTTTGATGAACCTCAAGGTTCACTTTTTGGATTCTTATTTAGACAAATTCCCAGAAAATCTGGAAGATTACAGTGAGGAGCAGGTGAAAAGGTTCCATCAAGATATCAAAGAAATGAAGAGACGTTATCAAGGTTTTTGAGACATCAAAATGTTGGCGGATTAGTGCTGGAATCTACAAAGGGATTCTTCTGTGGAAAACAAAAGAAAGGCCTTAAAAAGGAATTTTAACGAAAGATGTAAACCCCATAAGCAAGTGCGCTAAAAAAATTTTTAAAGTTAAACATAGTGAGGGGTGAGGGAACTCATTTAAAACAAGCACATTTTTGTCGCTATCACGGGCTTTTAAGGTTATGTTTTTGGCCCTCTATTAACTGCCAGGGTTTCGTGGTGGTAAACATATTTACGGCACTCTGAACTGCGCTTTCCATCAAGAATAAGAAAGTAGACATCATTTATACCAACTGGATACCGTTTTATCGCTATCATGGGCTTTTGAGGTTATGTTTTTGGCACTCTATTAACTGCCAGGGTGTTTGTGAAGGGAAACATATATACGGCACTCCGAACTGGGCCTTCGATCAAAAATATGAAAGTAGACATCAGTTATATCACCTGGATACCGTTTTACCGCTATCGGGGTCTTTTGAGATTATGTTTCTCGTCTTAAATCCATCGAGAAGGTAACTTCGGAGGGGGGAAATACTAGAAACAAAAGAAACTCTTCAAAGTGTGCAGTTCCAACAAAAGTCGTAGCTGAAATCACTTTTAGCAAAAGGACACTGAGTTTTCGATTACATGTGTTTTTGAGGTTATGTTGCCCGGTCCAAATCCATTAGGAGAATTTTATCTCAGGGGTGAAATACTGGAAACAATTAAAACTCTTTAAAATGTCCAATCCCATTAAAAGATTTGAAGTGTACATCACTTTTAGCAAAGGAATATTGTGTTCTCTATATTTGGTTAGTTGTGGTTATGTTTTTTGGCCCAAATCTTTCGAGAAGTGTCGTGTAACTGAAAAAACACTCGAGACACTTCTAAAAGGGGATTCTTGCAAAAAAAGTTAAAGTTAAAAAAAATTACACCAACTGAATATCATATTTTTTGTATGACAAATTTTGAGGTTATGTCCGCTGTTTAAAAAAAAAGTGATGTGATGGGGCCAAATGGACCTCAGATTCGTGTTCAGAGCGGCAAATTATTTAAGGATCACATGGTTTCCTTAATAGGGCAGAACTTCCTTTTTTTGTAAGCCTGTGTAATTTTATGAAAACTATAAACCGACAACAAGATAAAATCATAAAAACTCACCACATCGCCATTTACAAAACTATATTGACAAGATCAACTAAATGATAGTTAACAAATGAAATAAAACTTAAAATTTTTGCCACTGCAAGTCCAAGCCATTTCCAAAAATACCTAAGCGACCATCATCGCGTAAGTGTACTACTTTCATTACACAGGAGCTTATGGAAGTCGGTATTCTAGTTCTTTCCAGAGTCGTGTGATTTTAATATATGATTTTAATAACCAGAACTAGCGCAATATACATATAATTTTGGTTTCCTATTTTTATTTTGCATTCATGAAAAGTTTGTGCAACTGAGTCAAAATCAAATTAAGATGTTTTTGTCGAGTACGCACTAAAACTAATTTTATGTAGTCGCTAAACGATATGATGGTGCAATAATTTAATGTTTGCTTTGCATTGTTATATATCAGGTCTGTTCTAACCATTTACAAAACCGTTTATTGTACGGCTACGCGCAACCCCAGTCAAGAAATCCGATCCAACCAATGGGTGAAGGTGTATTACAGGATTGCTTTATTGTTTCAACCAAACTTGTGAATGTTTGTAAACGGTTTTTAAATGGTTATTTCTATTCCCAAAGAAAGCAAGAACCCTTTAATACAGAAATCATTCCAACTTCGTTGTTTTTGTACTAACATAAGACCGTGCATTAATTCTAACAGTTTCGAAACCATCTCACGGCGGTACAAAAAGTGCGGGTTGCAAGAAACCTATAATCGCCTAACAACAAAATTACTTAACCAAGCAAATATTTAAGTAGTGTATTAGGTTGCTTATAACTTTTTAATGTGGTATGTCAATGGATCTATGGCACTCCATCACACGACATCTTACTAGGACACACTACATCCCATTTTATCTCTAAATCGATTCGTCACACGACACATTTTCACGTTTTCAGTTAAAAATCATGTCAATATAATAAATCCCTGTAATTAAAACATGATTATGCGTTATCACAATTATATATCAAATTATTAAATTTTCCAAAAGATATTAACTAGAAGTAACTAAAATTATTCAGAACTAATCATTACAATTAACTTGCATTTTGCTATTTGATGTTTTCTTTATCATCAATAGGTAATATTTTCAGGTATTACTTGGTGTTTAATATATTTATGGAATTTAAAAATCAATATGTGAAATCCTAGAAAATATGTTCGAAAAAGCATCTTTTAAAAGGACAATAAATGATATCAACAAAAGTAAATTTGTTTAATACTTTAACAATTTTTCAAAGTGCAAAAACTATATCTATCATAAAATACACTCAGGTGAAAAAAAAACGCAATAATGAATTTTTTTGTAAAATTTGTGGAATCACAACTTTTTTATATTTGGCTGATTTTCATAAATTTTTTAGAAAACTTTGGGTAAAATAAACAATTTTAATCCACCTATTTAGTCGTTTGATAAATGTTCGCGTTTAAGTCATTATACAGGGTTAATTGAATGGTTGCTTCATGATCTTAATTTTAAAATACCCTGTGGAATAATTCCGTTACTATTTTTTTTTTGATCAGTTTTCGTTAAGACCCATTCATTTTCTACAGTTTGGTTTTCGGTTCATGTCTTTATGTGCATCGGTTCATTTTTAAGAGCAAAATTAAACATCTCACTTCTTTAAAAAAATATATAATTTTTAACAAACCAATTCAACTTCAACTTAACTAACCTAAAGAAACTTTTTTTTTACAACAAACTTAACCCAATATTTTGTATTGCCACCTTTGGCTCTAATAACTGCCTGCATACGGCGGTCCATACTGTCAATTAAGTTACGAATAGCGTCTTAAGGAATATTTTACCATTCCTCCTGAAGGGCTAAACAGAGCTCATCTACCGTAGCGGGAGCTACTTCACGCTCTTTGACTCCTTACCTAGCATATCCTACACATGTTCTATGGGGTTGAGGTAGGGTGAACATGCTGGCCTGTTCATTTTGTTTGCTTCGCTTTCACTTTTCTTGACCTCCGTCGGTGGACGTTCAGTCAGGTCTCCCCTTTCCCGACACACGTTGTTATCAACGTGAGCTTTCCCAGGCTTTGTAGATGGAACTTCTGGATAGTCGGGTTCTGTAACCCCCAGAAATTCCGAACTTTTCCAAAACTTAAATTCTTGACAAAAAAAAATTATCGATGCAGGGCACAAACAATGGTCGTCCGACCAGAGACTGCTTCTGTTATCACGCATAACCGTTTTCTGTCAGTACTGCTCCTCCCTGTTGAGCGCGCAACCATCTTCCGCCATTAGGAAAATCCCTCGTGCGTGGGGCCTTCAGAAAGGAACAGGTATAGGAATCTTCGTTCACAGCGCTTAGCCCCAGAAGAAGGACTCCATCGTTTGGCTTGAGTTTCTCCTTGATCCCCGATGGCAAAGCTGTTGATACAGCGCCTTTAGCCGCCTTCCCGGAAAAACTATGTAGTTTTTTTATCGCGAGCACTTCACTGATCGGAGGTCAAAAAGGAACTGTGGTTCATTTTGTTGATTTCAACTTCCGCCAGGTATTGCGTGACACATCTTGCTGTATGGGGCCGCGCAGTATCTTGCATGAGGATAAAAACATTACCGACAATTACACTGAAAGGTATAACGTAATGGCTAATATCTCGTCTATACAGGGTGTCCGGGTTTATGTGGGAAATCTCTCAGATCAAAGTAGAACATCAAAAAATAATACCGAACGTTCCTATAAAAAAATTCCTACAGGCCTTCATTACGAAGATATAGCCGCCTAAAGGACGCCGCTGGAAATTGGTTTTTCTTAAATTACTTTTAAACTACTCGGTATAGTTTATTAAAAATTTTATGTGATAAACACTATTAAGGGCCTCTTAAAATGATATCCTTAAAATACATTTACCTTGTTTACTTTACCAGGGGCGGACTAGGTTGTACACTTTAATGCCTATATTTTTAACACCCTGTATGTTAAAGCCTTGAAAAAAATATTTTTGGATACCTGGAACCTTACACTTAAAAAAAGGTACTCTTGTTCATTATCGATAAAATTAACCGTTTTGGAGAAAAAAATTAATAAACTAGCTAATGTTTATTTTTTTAAATAAAAAGAAATGTTATATGTTTTTTTTTCTGCTCACCAAATTGCAATACGCCAGTCATTCAAAGAACAGAGAAATTTTATTTTAAGTTATTACCCATATCACCTACAAAAAGTGCATGAACTAATTCCTGGAGATTTTGCTCGTAGAATACACTTCGCAAACTGGCTGTTAGATCAGCAGCGAATTAACCCTAACTGTATCAGCTCGATTCTTTTTACGGATGAAGCAGGGTTTACCAAAAATGGAATTGTAAATTTACATAACTTACATGTATGGGCTGATGAAAATCTCCATGCTACTATTGTTTTTTATCATTAACATCAATTCCAGTCAATAAATATCTGGGCAGGGTTCTTTGGCAATTATTTGATAGGGCCATTCATATTGCCGCCACGACTTAACGAAAAAGTTTATTTGGAGTTTCTCCAGAACAATCTTCCTGATTTATTAGAAGATTTGCCACTTGCAACCCGCCGAGATATGTTTTTTATGCATGATGGAGCCCCACCTCATTTCAGCGTTGCTGTAAGGCACCACCTAAATAATGTTTCTGCAAACCGTTGAATAGGTAGAGGAGAACCTATTGCCTGGCCTTCTCGTTCTTCGGATCTAACACCATTAGATTTTTATCTATGGGGTCATCTCAAAACTTTAGTGTATTCCACTCGGGTCGATACTCGGGAAGAACTGCTCCAAAGAATTACATTTCATTGTAATGATATAAGAAACAATCCAGGGTTATTGTGGCGAGTGCAGCAGTCCTCGATTCGTCGTGCCCGCAAATGTATTAGGGTTCACGGAGCCCACGCCGAACCTACTCATGAAGTTTTTAATAATTAATTGTTCATTGTTTGAATTAAAGAATTTAACTTTTGTTTACATAATTTGTTTTTGCAATTTTTTAAGAACATGTATTTTCTTTAAATTAAATCACTTAAAATGAAATTTCTTTGTTCTTTAAATGACTGGCGTATCGCAATTTGTGAGCAGAAAAAAAGAAAAATATCACATTTCTTTTTGTTAAAAATAAACATTAGCTAGTTTAATAATTTTTTTCTCCAAAACGGTTAATTTTATCAATAATGAACAAAAGTACCTTTTTTTAGTGTAAGGTTCCAGGTATTCAAAAATATTTTTTTCGAGGCTTTAACATACAGGGTGTTAAAAATATAGACATTAAAGTGTACAACCTAGTCCGCCCCTGGTAAAGTAAACAAGGTAAATGTATTTTAGGGATATCATTTTAAGAGGCACTTAATAGTGTTTATCACATAAAATTTTTAATAAACTATACCGAGTAGTTTAAAAGTAATTTTAGAAAAACCAATTTCCAGTGGCGTCCTTTAGGCGGCTGTATTTTCGTAATGAAGGCCTGTAGGATTTTTTTTATAGGAACGTTCGGTATTATTTTTCGATGTTCTACCTGGATCCGAGAGATTTTCACATAAACTCGGACACCCTGTATATCGGTGAGCAGTCAACAATCCCGCGACGCAACCAAGTCAGTGTGAGCCTCCCGAGTTATTCCTCCCCACACCATTACTGACCCTCCTTCATGACTCAAACGGGGAGTAAACGTGCACCCTGTAAATCTTTCTTCGGCCCTTCTTCATACTCTTTTTCGTCCATCTGGGGAATAAAAGCAGAATCTGGATTTGTCATTAAAAAAAACATTCTGCCATTGCTGTAAGTTCCAATTTAAATATTCAGTGGCAAACGCAGCCTAGGTACTTGGTCCAGTTGCTGGTCTGCAAGCTTTTAGAACAAACTCCTTTAACCTTCGATGAACTGTCCACAGACTAACGTTTCTACCTCGGACTTCCTAAAGTTGATTTCTTGCCTGTACTGATGTTAAATAGCGATCCCACAAAGATGTAACTTAAAGAAATCTGTCATCAACAGCAGTAGTTTTTCGTCTTTTGCCACAGCCGGCCCTACGCGTATATCTTCCAGTTTGCAGAAAACGTTCGAATACTCTTTTGATGATAGCGCGATAAACATGAAGGATTCTTGCAATCTATTTATAACTACGTCCGTTTTCAACAAGTGCAACAGCTTTTGCGCAATTCTCAGCACTTAAAACCATAACAGTAGTAAAAGACATTAGGGCAGCAATAAGCAAGGCCTCCTCGTAAAAAAAAATACATTCCTTTTAAAGCAGTGAGATGTTTAATTTTGCTCTTAAAAATGAACCGATGCGCATAAAGTAACGAACCAAAAAAAAAACTGTAGAAAATAAATGGTTTTTAACGAATGTTGAAACTTAAAAAAAATTGGTAATGTAATTATTTCACAGGGTATTTAAAATTTAAGGTCATGAAGCAACCATTCAACTAACCCTATATAATGACTTAAACGCGAACATTTATCAAACGATTAAATAGGTGGATTAAAATTGGTCATTTCAACCTAAAGTTTTCTAAAAAATTTCTGAAAATCAGCCTAAAAATTAAAAACCTCCGCTTCCTTAAATTTAACCAAAAAATTTCACTGTTGCGTTTTTTTTTCACCTAAGTGTAGATCAAGCCTTATTTGAAAATAAATGTGGATGTACGAGGTGGCAGGCATGTTTTTGCTGGAAACCCTTTAGAATACCACAAATAAGAAATGTCGAGGTATGCTTCCTCCCAGAAAGGTCCAGAACATCTGTTAAATATACAAAATGTGAAAAATATGCATTATTTTCTCCTTTAAATGTTCATTACTCTGTGGGTTTTGGTAGCAGAGAAAAATTGTAAACGAAAAAGTTTTATAATTAAATTTTCTACAACATAGAATGTTTTATAAATCGCCAAATGTAATATACTAGGTCTGTTCTAACCATTTACAAAACCGTTTATTGTACGGCTACGCGCAACCCCAGTCAAGAAATCCGATCCAACCAATGGGTGAAGGTGTATTACACGATTGCTTTACTCTTCCAACCAAACTTGTGAATGTAAACGGTTTTCAAATGGCTATTTCTATCCCCAAAGAAAGCAAGAACCCTTTAATACAGAAATCATTCCAACTTCGTTGTTTTTGTACTACCATAAGACCGTGCATTAATTCTAACAGTTTCAAAACCATCTCACGGCGGTACAAAAAGTGCGGGTTGCAAGAAACCTATAATCGCCCTACAACAAAATTACTTAACCAAGCAAATATTTAAGTAGTGTATTAAGTTGCTTATAACTTTTTAATGTGGTATGTCAATGGATCTATGGAACTTTAAATGTTCATAACTCTGTGGGTACTGGTAGCAGGAAAAATTGTAAACGAAGAAGTTTTATAATTAAATTTTCTACAGGATAAAATGTCTTAGAAATCGCAAAATGTAATATGCTCCTTATAAAATAGCAATAAACAAAAAAAAGTGAAAAAAGCGTGGTTCCTTTCGGGTTTTTTAACCCTTTAGATTTTTCTAAGAAGCTTTATATTCGGCCAAGAAAATATCATGCTATAGTAAAACAATACGCAAAATTTCGTCATTTTCGGTTTTATAGTTTTTCCACCGCAATTTTGCAATTTAATTTCGTTTAGAAAAAAGACAATTTTGCAAATTGAAGTTAAGTTGACAGACATTTGATTTTTTTTGCATATGCAAAGATTTTAGGCTTTTAACTTTGTTTTTTATAATGAAAATTGGATTATTTGGACGCCCCTTGCAGTTATTTAAAGCTATGTCAAAATTTGTTTAAACAATTTTTATTTAAACAAATAAGAAACAATATATTTTCTTACTCTAAAATCATTTTATAGGTAGAATTTAAATAAAAATAGGACAATAATTTAACACAAACCATGTGCAAAAATAAAAGTTGATATTTGCTATTGCATAGATTTACTGTAAGCGCCAGTCAAGTTTAACCGCATGTATCTTGACAACCAATCGATCGATTGAAAATTTCTATACATCAAACGAAGAGTTTTTACGAATACTTTTAAACCAAATTTCAGTAAAACTTTTTGTTTGTAATTCGCCGAGATATTCAACTGATTTTAGGCAAAAAAAAACATATTATTAAAAAATTGCTGACAACGCCCAAATGATCGGATTTCTTTTTTCTATAAAACATTTGTAAGATAACGATTTCTACTGAATGGGAAAAAACCAGAAGTTTTAAATTATATTTTGGACTCAACTCAATTTGCAAAATTCTCAATTTTTTTAAACAAAATTGGTTGCAAAATTATTATGCAAAAACTATATTCAACCAAATTTGTCGATATTTCTTTACAGGTTTAAAAAGGTCCTCAAAGAAATCTTATGGGTTTCAAAAATCATAAAAGAAACCACGCTTCTCTTTTTATTGCAGTTTTGCAATAATAGCCCAGTCTGTAGGTAATTTTCATGACTCTAATTTTTAACAGGTTGAAAGGTGTTAGAAGTTGTAGAGGGTGATTACCTGAATATGACTATATAGTCTAAGACTCGAAAAAAGTGTGTAGGGGTGGGGGATGAAGGGTTAAAAGTGCTAAAAACGTGTTTTTCGCTTCTGCAAGCGCCATTGTTAATTTTAGAGAAATACATTTTAAAGTTTTTTTTAGGTATTAAAAAAACCTATACTTTGAGCCCCACTAAAATTGATTTGGTCCATTTGTTTAGGAAAAAATGCAATAAAACCGTTTAAAATAGCTATTTTTTTGAAATGTTGATAATTATTGCTAAAATATTTTTTATCTATTTCTGTCATTGCAAAACATAGGTTTTTTTATTCTTAATTAAATGAGAGGTTCCAAAGCATGATCGGATAATTTTTAGCTAAGGCAATAATTGAGTTTTACTGATTTTAGAGCGCTAATCTAGTAGGTTATATCTTTTTTGTTTATAAATATTTTAGGTATTACAAACTGACTTTTGCTTTTTTAAGACTTATATTTTACTAATTTAGATCGATGACATGAAAAACATAATATTAAGTCCATTGTTTTGAGCCTTGAAAAAAGGTACTTTTTTGTTAATAAACAATTGGAGCCGGAGCGCTCCCTGCATAAGTTAGGAATTTTAAACCAAGAAATATGGAAAGCTGGCTTCAAAACAAATATTTTTGAAAAAAAGAAGTTATTTTATTTATTTAAATTCCAAATTACTTAAAATTTGCAATAAACATGACAAAATAAAATAATAATAATTTTCTATTTTTTCCATCATACCTTAAAAAAATCCTAAAAATTGGGTTATTTGATTATAACTCGTAAAATATTGCATTCGACTGAAAAAAATATATAACTTAAATTAAAGGTCTCGTAAAAATGCATAGTTTATGTCCTATAAAGTTTTGTGTATCGTTAATAGTTTTTAAGATATTGACAATACACAAAACTTTATAGGACATAAATTATGTATTTTACAAGACCTTTAATTTAAGTAAAATTTTTTCATCTAAATGCAATATTTTTCGAGTTATAATCAAATAACCGAATATTTAGGATTTTCTTAAGGTATGCTTTTGAAAAAATTAAAAATTAATATTTTTTTATTTCTGAATTTTTATTGCAAATTTTAAGGAATTTGGAATTAAAAAAAATCTTCTTTTTTTTCCAAAAATATTTGTTTTGAAGCCAGCTTTCCATATTTCTTGGTTTAAAATTCTTAACTTATGCAGGGGGCGCTCCGGCTCCAATTGTTTATTAACAAAAAGTACCTTTTTTAATGCTCAAAACGAAGGACTATTATTATTTTTTTCATGTCGTTGATCTAAATTAGTAAAATATAAGTCTTAAAAAAGCAAAAGTCAGTTTGTAATACCTAAAATATTTATAAACAAAAAAGATATAGCCTACTAAGTTAGGGCACTAAAATCAGTAAAACTCAATTATCTTAGCTAACAATTATCCGATCATGCTTTGGAACCTCTAATTTAATTAAAAATTCAAAAACCTATGTTTTGCAATGACAGAAATGGATAAAAAAATATTTTTGCAATAATTATCAACATTTTAAAAAATGGCTATTATAAACGGTTTTTTGCATTTTTTCATAAACAAATGGACCAAATCAATTTTAGTCGGGCTCAAATTATAGGTTTTTTTAATACCTAAAAAACAATTTGAACGTATTCCTCTAAAATTAACGATGACGCTTGCAGAAGCTAAAAACCCGTTTTCAGCACTTTTTACCCTCCACCCTTCACCCCTGCATACTTTTTTCGAGTCTAAAACTATATAGTCATATTCAGGTAATCACCCTCTACAACTTCTAATACATTTCAACCTGTTACAAATTAACGTCATAAACAGCCCTCATTTTTACCGACAGACTGGGCTATAAGCATAACGCATTTTGCGCTTTATTACCGATCCTGTCTTGTAAAAAAAAATTGTTATGAACCTTTTTTTATTACATTTTTCTACAACGACCAATATTTACAAAGTAATGAGCAAGTAAAGTAAAAACAGAATGCATTTCTTTTGATTTTTTTCACACTTTGTATATTTAGCGGACCGAAGCATATTTCGATTCTTGTATTCCAAAGAATTTTTAACAAAAATATGCCTAGCACCTTATACATCCAACCAAAAACAAATAAGCCTTGTTCTTAAATGTCACCGCCCTAGTAATGAGATGTCGTGTGATGGATGTCGTAACACTTATATTAATCTAGCAGAAGACGCAGGTTACTTTGTTGCAAACAGATTTAATGTTTTCCAACAACAACATCGTGATAACTGATAACTTTGACGTTGCTAACATGATTCTTTATACTTTTAAGAATATTATTTACGTATGTAAAATAAAACTGTAGCATCGTTTAATTTGTATATACAAGAAAATAATTTTAAAGGGTTTTCCAATAGAAACGGGTGGATGTTAAAATTAAATAAAACAAGTTGTGTTTGATATATTAACGAATTTTATTTAAAAGGCCCATCGATAAAATTATTTGTAAAATATGACGTCGTTTAAATGGCCACCGCGGCTTCGCTGGGTCGCGCGCATCCAAGAGGTCCAATTTTTGATGACTCGGGCGTATAGATTGGGCTGATTTGAGCGATGGCATGGGTTATGTTGACTTTGAGATCATTAGTTGTTTGCGTCCTATTGGCATAGACCTGCGATTTAAGAAAACACTACAAGAAAAAGTCCAACGGGTTCAAATCGCACAATCTCGATGGCCAGTTCACGTCACCTCGGCGTGAGATAACCTTGTCCACAAATCGCTCGTGCAGGATGTCTATTGTGGTTTAAGATGTGTGGCACGTTGCGCCGTCCTGTTAAAACCGCATGTCGTTCACATTCATTTCTTCCAATTTAGGCCAAAAGAAATTGGTTACCATCGATCGGTAGCGCTCTCCGTTGACGGTGATGGCAATGCCATCGTCGTTTTCAAAAAAGTATGGACCGATGATGCCGCCAGCCCATAATCCACACCAACCAGTAACTTTCTGCAGATGCATTGCCACCTGGTGGACTTCGTGTGGATAAGCATTGTTCCAAATCCGGCAATTTTGTTTGTTAACGTACCCGTTCATCCAAAAATGGATTTCGTCGGTGAAAATTATTTTTTTGCCGAAGTCGAGGTCCGCTTCCAACTGATTTAGAGCCCAGTGAGCGACCCCACGACATTGTCTGTGGTCGTTTACCTTTAGATCTTGGGTCAATTGGATTTTGTACGGGTGCAAGCCTAAGTCCGACGCAAAATTCGCCAAGTGGATGTCTGCAAAGCCGAGTTCTTGTGCATGGCGCGGAGTTGACTGCCTCGGGTTGTCTTGAAAACTCTCACGAACAGCGCTGTTTTTGGCAGATCTTGCGTTTCGTTGACGTACGGGTGTTGGCTGATTGTTCACTGAGCGAGTCGACTCAAATTTGGCTACCAAACGTTTAATAGTCGAAGGACGACCAAGTAATTCATATAATCGCACGCATCGTTGACACAAGAGAAAACCCATTTTGATAATAAAGTTTTATCATTTGCACGTGTTGCTTAACGCTATATCCTTTAATGGTGACTTATCTCAAGTAACTAAATAATAAACACCCGATTTGACAGATGCCGCTTAAACAACATGCCCGCTATAAACTGTCCAAATATATCTGTCCCTATTGGAAAACCCTTTATATGTAACAGTAAAAACGATGCTAGATGATTGTTGATAAGAGACCTAAAAGCGGCGACATAAATTTATTAAAAAGGGTAAATTTATACAAATGAGGTAATCCTCAAACATTTCTTCTGATCTTTGATGTCATGAACATTTTGAAAAACAAATTATTTTTATTCGGTAACTAAATATTTATAAATGTTTTTTGGCGATTGCTTATTTTTGATTATTAACGTTTAAAAATCATTTATTAAAAAATATAACCATAACTAACTAGAGAATTTCTAGACGATTATTGATCTTGATCCTTAACATGTTTGCTACGTTTTTGCTTTGAATAACCCTAAAAAAATAGCTATTTTAGCTCTTAAACATTTTTTGATGATAAACAGTAAAAAAACATTTATCAGTAGGACACGTGGCAAACAAAGCAATATTAGTTTTTGTTTAACTTTAACGAAAGAGCAAATTCTAAAAAAAAGGACGTAAATTATAAATTACACTACCTCCACGTGGGTATTTATTTCTACATATTAGAAGTTTCTCATAACACCCTATATGTTGGAATAGCGGGAAAGTAATATAGAAAAGGGTAAAAACATACTAAACCTTATTTTAGTATTCAATACATCGCTTCAAAAAATTAACGCACCACTCATAAATTTCCAGATAATTTATTTGCAAAATAAAAATAAGTTATTAAACATTATATTTTACTATTTTTATTAATTTAGTGTTAAACAAAGCATTTTTAAGAATAAGCCGTAAAAAAAAAAAATAAAAAAAAAAATATGAATATGAAGTTTTAAAAGAAATAAAAAGTATCAAGAACGTATAGAAAACGTTTTAATCATAATATGGGATGATATTTCCACCCCTGCTTATAATAATTGCGTTCTGGCATTAACGATTCATGCTTAAAATAAGATTTCGAATGCTGTTTTGATCCAGTTTGTCCCAAATTTCAATCAGAAGTCGACCCAGGTCCTGCAAGGTGTTGGGTTGGTTCGGATGATCACATAACTGCCTTCCGTGTATATCTCAAATATGCTCTATTAAGTTTAGGTCTAGACTTTGTGCTGGCCAGGGTACAGTTTTAATGCACACTTTCAATACATAGTTTTGCACTACTTGGACGGCATGAGGTCGGGCATTAGCTTGCATTAATAAAAAATGTTGGCTAATGTAAGGGGCAAATGGCAAAACATATTTCTGAAGAAGGTTCAATTTATAGCGTTCAGCATTTAGATTTTCATTAGTTATTATTACCAAGTCTGTGCGTGCCGTTAATGAAATTCTTCCTCACACCATAACCGAGCTCGTCTGTCCGCAAAAGCGCGACTCATCTGTCCATAGAACTCGTTTCTAGTCAGCTTTCCTCCACTTCACGTGATCCCTGGCAAAGTTTAACCGGGGTCTACGATGATCAACGGTTAACGCTGGACCTCGGGCGGCAATGCGAGGACGTAGATTGGCTTTCAAAAGTTATGTGCATTTTAAAGCTTAGATTGCAACATTCTTGTTGTTACAGATCGCTGCCTTAAAGCGGAAAGTCTTAAAAAACGATCACTGATTCATATCACGATCACGATATTTCCAACCTTCTTCGTGCAATACAACCGCTTGAGTACATTCAGCAGGCGTCATATTTCGGGATTTGCGTTGCATCCCAACAGTTCATACAGAAAAATATCGAAATTCGTAAAAGAACACTTCTAACAGTTACAAATCAAACAACTAACTAATTTTAAAGTCGATTTATCTTACAACGATTGTTAGTGCTGCAGATTAAAATGCATAGTAAAAAAGTTTAAGTACAGACAATAGTGCTGCACTGACAAAAACTTTATTGAGTTGTAAAAAGGAACAGTATTGGCACCGTGCACGATGACAACGACATCTGACGGCTGCATTAAATCATTCTTTAAATCCATGGAAGAGGTATAAGATTACTTTTTTTTTCTCTAGCTTTGGCCTTACAAACTAAGTGTTTTAGCCACGTAATAATAATTGACAAGATAAAATGTAAATCAAAAATAATTATATAAAGGAATATTTCCTAACCAACATAAATAGACGGGGACACACGCTTCACGCCCAGGGGTCCGTCAGGGTGACTTAAAAAAAGAAACAAACAAAGAAGACCACTAAAAAAGGAAGACATTTAAGGGTTAAATTAAGGACGTGGTAAAAAACAAGGTTTTTATAAAATTTTTATTATAATAAAAATAAAAAAAATACAGTTTTAAGCTTATTTTTTGTAAGTAGGAGTGGAGAGCATGCATTAGTTCGGGATCATTTGAGCTTAATACTTCTGGTAGCCAAATAGGTAATTTAAAATTTTTGGAGATTAGTATATTTAAAAGAGATTGGGTTTCTTGGTGATATATCTGACAATTAAAAAGTATATGGTTAAGGTCTCCATATTCACCGCATATACAAAGGGGATCTGGCTTAACTCCAATTTTATAAAGGTGGCTGGGAAAACGCCCATGGTTTGTTTTTAGACGGCTTATGGTTGATACAGCACTTCTTGGTACAGATATATTATAATACCAGTGTTTGTATGGTATATCAGCATGAATTTTAAAATAAAAGGTATTAGTCTCGTTTCCATATTTGCTCCATTCCTGTTTCCATTTTCTTTGGCTAATTTTCTTTAGCTTAGGTAAGTAATCTTGTACGATAAGAGATATGTCGTGATTGCTGTTGTTAAGATGTTCATTTTTGGCTACACCGTCGACTATTTCGTTTCCAGTAATACCTGAATGAGATTTAACCCATATAAATTGTAGTTTAATATTTTAAGTGTCGCCTGTCGTACCATATCTAATGTTTGAACAATAAATTTGCGTGGATAGGAATGCTTAATTGCATGAAAGTTTGCCATATATTTTAGTATTGATTGTGAATCAGAACAGAACACCACATTGCTTTTATTTTGGGTTATTGCCCATTATGTAGCATAAAAAATTGCTGCTGCTTCTGCAGAAAAAATGGTTAACTCGGGATTTAGGGTAAATGCCCTTTGATTGTTCATGAGCGGGCAATAAAAGGCACAACTAAGATTGTTTTTGTTTTTTGAACCATCTGTATAAATAATAATAGCATTCTTAGGATATCTTGATAATATTTCTTTAAAGAATAATTTGGCGCTATAATAAGATTACTTATAATATTTATTTATTTTTCGTAAATTAATATATATTAACCTGTTCAGCACTGTAAAAGTGAAGTACAATATCAATAGTAAAAAAACAATTTTAAAGCTTAAAAAGTAAGTGTAAAAAGTGTGTTTTTAATAAAAAAAGTTTTTGGAGTATTGTAGAATCGAACTCGGACCTTATTATTGGTAAATAAGGTTATCCGGTGTAATCAATGCCAATGACAGTTAAATCACATTACAAATGTTAGTATAAAAAAAAAAAAAATATATTTAAAAATGTAGCATATTAAACAGGTTTTTTTAAAAATAATAATTTATTTTCAATTGATGAATAGTTTTTTTTTATTACCCTAAACAAAAATCGGCAAATGGTCCGATAAGTAAAAAATCACCTGACAAACTAACGAGTCTAGGGCTTTTTCAATATACTAAACACTAATATATACTTTATTTACTTGAAGGCTTTATAGCCATTTTCTCTATTCACAATCACAGGAGACTACAGACACTACTTAGTCTATTAAAAAGAATCTTTTACTTTTTACAACTCACAAATCATTAAAAAAAACTTCAGGTAAAGGCAGGAACAAACGGTACACGCAAGAAACAATAAGTTTTTCTTTTTGTTACGTCAAATTTGAAAGTTCGCCTAACCTCGAAACCCGAACGTCATTCGGCTACTTACTTTTTTCTTTTAACTGCATTTATTCATTTTGACCTTTTTTCTAATTTTCAACTAGCAGTTGGAAAGGTATAAAATTTGCAGTCTGCGAGTATTCTGACATTTAAGCACACAAAAAGTATTATGCACCATTTTTATTATTTTTATCTAATAGTTTACATTTGAATCAAGCATAATTTATCCAAAAATTTGACCACAGCGAGCGCTGCAATCGATTCAGCTATCCCCACCATATACTTCGCACCTTGCCAATACAAGAGCATTTTTAAAAGTATTAAAATATTGTACAGTTCTTTTAAACTGGCCATATTTTTCACAAAATATTTGGTGGTGCGTTAATTTCTAAGAGCAGTGTACGAGTATTAATAGGGTCATATTAAAAACTATTCTTCTACTGTTCTTCATGCTTATTTATATCCTTTAAAAATATTTTTGTCGTGAATGCATCTGATAAGGAAGCAAGTCAAAAAGGTCGAGAGAAAACCGAATATAAAAAAAACAATTTATCTAAGCTAAAAGTATCTTTATAAATGAAGATTTTTAAATATTCAAATTAATCATATCCATTTTCCTTTTAATTTTTTTTATTGATTATTAAAAGCAACATATTTAGGTGGTCAATGTGAATATTATTTTTATTGACTTTTAAAAAAAAAACTAATGTGTTTTTTTAAATAATTATCACTGGCTACATATTTCAATGTTGCCTTTGGTGGACAACTACAGGAATATGTTATAAATATATATTTTTGAAAAAAAAATGATTTAACTTGAGCCACAAAATTACGAAAGGTACAAAGTACACAATAACTATTTGTTATCTTATCTAATAACATTAGGTGTAAAAGGTTTGTTTTAGCCGATGTATTTCGCAAAATTTAATTAAAAACTAAAATGGATTGTCAGCACTAACACTACCTGCAGCGTTAAAGCTTTAAACCTTGAGATACGTCCCAGTTATATTCAACTTTATTAATAAATTTTAATTTACACCGGATGACACAAAACCGTAGTAATATTTTACACGAGGTAACTGGCCCATTTCTCTTTCGAAAGTTTGTCATAATACCATACTAAAAGTTATAAGCGCTGCAGTGGCTTTCTTTTAGTATTTCTCTATGTATTTTTGGCAAATATATTTAATTTGTTTTGTTTTTTTAAACTGTAACTTTACATTGCTTAGAAATAATATATGTATAAATTTAAGGCAAAAACCATCCACAATTATCCTTTACGTACCATTTCTTAGGCCAACTCTATCTCTGTGGAAAAAGCCTGATGGATCCAAATAGAATACGATGTTTGACTGGAAGTTATGATTAACTATTGTGTTTTTGAAACAGCAATTTTGGATATTTAGAGATTGGTAAAAAATAATGGATTCATGTTTTTTTGTATAGTTTTCCATGGAATTATGATCAAAAAAATAAAGAGAAAAACAAAATAAAGTATCGGCATCTCGGACCTATTGTTTTGCTAAGGGGATTACTGATAAATTTATAATGTTTTTTATGAGAACTTATTAGTTAAGTTTTGATAGAATTTCCATCTGGATATTTTTTGATCCAGATAGACCTATTAAGATTCTTATTGAAACGTAACATTTTCCATAAGGATTTTCCCTCAGGTTAAGGAACTGTTTATCCTTTTTTAAAGTGTGGGATACTAATTAGAAATATTAATATCTAACTGGATAAGACTCTGTAAATATTATAATAAAAAACCAATAGTTGTATTTTTTCATCTTGTGACAGATTATTAAGGCTTGTTACCTTAATACTAACGTACCGTAAATATCTCATTGGTTAGGACGGAAAAAAAATACCTCGGCAGGCAGACAATTTGACCCTCCGGACACACGGATGAAGAAACGGGCCAAGTGGGAAGTTTGGAGCCTGTCCAGATGTACTGTAAAGCAATGCTTTATTTAACGACACGAGAGTAGAGGTTATACTGTTTAGTTCTTTACAAAAGAAATCATGAAAATAGTTTTTAAAAAAGGGCTGGCATGGTAAAAGTGAGGCTATTACTAAAAAATGCTGTAGCGACATCTGTGGTCCCATAATTGTAATATTGATTTGCTTTACATATATTTAAGCCTGATTCTTGTAAAAAGCGTTTTGCGCTTTATTTTAATTATTTAAAATATCGATAAGCGTAGAGTGGATTAAAAGAATCTTGAGTTTATTGCAAATAAATTAATTTTCACAATAAATGTTTATATCACAGTGAACTAGTATTTTTTTATTATATAGTAAAATTCCTTTAAACATTTAATAACAACATTTGATACTGTAAATATGTCCCAAATATTATAACTAAAACTGCTGCTGTTTTTTTATTGCCTATTAATATTGACTTAATAGCTATTAATAATTAACCTAATTTGTTTTTAAATATTATAATTAGTTGGCTCACCGGAGGCCGCTACGTTTTCTACCGGTTATAACCCCGGGAGCTCTTTAAAAAATCTTAACATTTTTCTTTAAAATTATTAATGAAAGCCAATATTTGACAACTTTTCATTTTTCACGTAATTTCCTATGTTCGTCCGAAGTTACAGCACCCGGTATGTATGTATAAGTCTGCAGGATATTATGAGATTGTATAAGTTATAGGCATACATTGACAGACAGATTGTTAAAATTAAAAAAAAAATACGCGAAAAAACAAGTTTTACAAAATTGGATCCAATAATACGTTTAATAGTGGATGAGTACATTTTTATTTAATATTGGATTGTGTTGGTTTTTTTTGCAACACATTAAAACAGTGTCTTAAATATTAAAGAAGGTGTTCGAAAAAATTTTTCTTTTCAAAATACTATGTTTTATTTTTCGGTTAGTTGTAATTATGGCGAAATTAAAATATTTTTATTTTTTTAAAACCCGAAAAGTTTACAGTGTATTAACATGCTAATAATTATTGTTTATTCGAAGTATACCATGTTACCTATTATACTTAAAACAAGTTATGTGTACATTCTATAATTAATTTTTAATACATTTTTATCAAAATGAATTTTTTCTTTCTTAAAGCTGTAAGATCATGTTGTAGTTGCAATAACACTAAAATCTTGTTTTTGCAGAAGCACATCTTGCAACCGGGAACCTTTTTTGTAGTCATAAGTACGCTAACATTCCTTCTAAATTTTTAAGAACTAATATAATCTATTTTTTATTCGGGAAATTTTCCATATAATCGTGACAACACCGCTTACCAAAACCCTAAGCACGAGACAGACAGATTCAATCATTGAAACCCCTCTAATAATCTAAAAATAGCACACTAGAAGGTTAACGGGTCGACGTGTTTTCGTAAACTTGTGATGACGGGCCAACCAATTGGAAGGCAGTACAGCTATCTGTGCGGTTGAGGTAACCCGTAGCTGAAGAGTTCTGTTTTATTGTATATTTATCTGTATATTTGATAAAAAATAACCAGTTTTTCATGGTGATGTAATATCACTATCTCCGTGTTGGTACATGACTGCAAATACAACAACCGTTTGGCCATATTTACGGTACTTAATTACTCATTATCCTCCTGCTTTTATCCCAATTTTATTTGCGGTCGGCGCAGTACTAAATTACTGACACTTTTTTTTGTTTTAGGCCATGGCATGCTATAAATCTAAAGGGCTTTGAGGTAATTGGTCAAAACCTTTAATGAAATTAGCCATAATTGCAGTCAAAAGCGGTAAGATGAAAGTATATACAGCTGCAAAGCAATATAATATTCCAAGACGTACTCTAAGGTGTTGTTTACAGGAGAAAAAAGAGACTAAATCTACACTGACACAGCGTGTACTTTATAGATGCGTGATGACATTCTGTGATTAGAATAATATTTCAGTGTCAGGTGAAGACTTGATGGTGGGACGAGATTGGCTTCGCGGATTTTTAAAACGCCATAGGAATATTAGTTGACGAAAGGCACAAAACCTAAATCCCGCGAGGGCGCAAAAGCTAAATAAAGCAGTTGATTTCGATTATATTGCTAAATTAAAGAAAGTCTTGGAAGATAATGACATTATAAACAAACCGTAACGCATTTTTAATATTGATAAAAAAGGATGCCAACTTAATTTGCACAAAGCACCATAAGTTTTGGCTGAACGTGGATCCAAAAGAGTACATTTAGCCGCCAAACACGGCAAGAATGTCACAACAGTTTCATGTGAAATGCTTTGGGTCATGCGATTCCTCTGATGATTCTCTTTATGGGCAAACGCATGCAGCCAGAATTGGTAGATTCCTTACCAACCAGCTCAATAGCCCAAATGACACCCAAAGGAAGTATGAACCCTGAAACGTTTGTGAACTGGATTCACCATTTTGCGAAATTCAAATTGCCAAGATCTTGTTTACTTATCTTTGACGGAGCCAAATGCCACTTGGACTATTCGATTGTTGAAGCCGTAGAAAAATTCGATATCAAGCTTTTCTGCCTTCGTAGTAACACCACACATGAATTACAACCAATGGACAAGTCGGTATTTCGATCCTTTAAAATTTACTGGGACGAGAGAGAATTCTTAAAATACTGGTCAGTACACGAAGACAGAAAAATAACAAAACAAAGGTTTGGGATATTATTTTCTAAAGCGTGGGATAAATCTGCGACACCTGCTAATATCAAATTTGGATTTGAAGCGACCGGAATTTTTCAATTTAATCCAGCAAGAATACCAGAAAAGGCATACGCTCTAGCATACCTACCTATAATTCCATAATATCTGGACCTCCTTCTGAAAATCAAGAAAATGAAGACCCCAATGACAGCGACGCTACCAATGCTAGTGAAAGTATCTTAATTCCTACTCAGAAAATTAAGATCCACATGACAGCGACGCTACTAATGCTAGTGAAAGTCTGTTAATTCCTCCTAAAAAAAATGAAGATCCACATGTCAGCTACGCTCTTGATGACGATTCCGATAGTAGTAATGACTTTTCTTTTTCCAAACTAAAGCAACACAAAAATATTAAAGACTCGACAACTGAAGTCTACTCTACAACACTTAATAAGTCATATCCGTCTTTTTGTGAAATTTTAAAAACTCCGGAAAAAATGTCCAGCCAAAAACTACACCTAGAGCAAAACTAATAATAGACCACGCAATTCTTCTAAACAAAAAATAAAAAATATGCCAGGCCCATCTAAAGCTTCTAGGGCTAAGATTTCTATACAAAAAGGTTAAAGACATTCTAAAAAATCTAAAGATTCTTGGTATTGTTACGTTTGCAATGAGGATAGAGTGGCAGACATGAGACTGTTCTTTTTATGTAAAACGTATGTCCATGAAGATTGCGTTGGGTTAACAAAAGAAGATACTGATAAATTTGTATGCACTCGGTGCAGTCAGGACTAATTGTGCATACTACATTAGGTTTACCTACTTTTTTTTCTAGTTTGTAATATGATTTATATAAAAAAGATCTCAAATGTTACGTTTTCTTTTTAATACTTTTGTTAATTTTCTATAAGTTTTCTATGTGTAGCATTTTAAGTTAAATTAGGAAAACCTTATTTGTATCGCATTTTTGATTTTGATATCTTTAAATTTATATTACTTGTTAAAGATTGTTCTTTATTTGTACTGAATCTCGCCCAAAGAATATGTTTTAAATAAATACTCTGTTAAAACGTAATATGCATTTTTATTTGAGTTTATTTAGTACTTTTTTAAACAAGTAATTTCATACAGTGTATATGCCACATCTCTTTTTTGTCCTTTTTGCTCTCGGGAGAGCATGGTGACATCATGTTTCTATTGCTCGGATCGTATTTCTCCATCCTTGTCTGTCTTGAGCTGCAAGAGAAGCTTCATGCAGACTGTGACCAATGATTTCTTTGGTTTGATCCACCCTCTTGGTCGTTTACCATTAATCTTTTCCTTCACAATAAGTTTTTTAAGCCCATTCGTTCTTCTTGAGATGTGTCCAAATTATCGTAGGTATGATTGGTTTATCCTGGTTGATAGCCTTGTGGTGATTTTTAATTTCCTAAGAATTGACACGTTAGTGCGATGTTCTGTGTATAATATTAGCAGCATTCTTTGTAGACCCACATTTCAAAAGCATCTATTTTTCTTCGATTGGCCATTTTTAAAGTCCAAGTCTCAGAGGCATATGTGGCCATAGGAAAGATCAAGGAGTTTAATAATTTCAGTTTGTTGCGCTGAGATATTGCAGAGTCTTTCCATATTCTAGTAAGTTTTACTGTTGAGTTACGTGCCATGGCTAGTCTGCGGTTGATTTCTTCGTCACAGCCGCCTTTGTTTGTGATAAGCGATCCCAAATAGTTAAATTTCTCAACCACTTCAAAACCATTAATCTGTTCAACATTGGTAGGGTTGCGGTCTATTATCATAATTTTCGTCTTCTTCTTGTTCAACGTAAGGCCATGTTCCCTACTGATCCCTATCTTACACCGCACTTTGGACTGAAAGACTTAGATAGCGTGTTGTTAACTTTCACCTTCCCCCAACTGTTGTCGTAGAGATTTTTAAGCAAAATAATTATATGTTTTGGTACTCCCATGTTTTCCAAAATAAGCCACAAATTCTTTCATTTTACACAGTCGAATGCCTTGCTGTAGTCGACAAAGCATAAGTAAGTTTTTACATTAAATTCATATGCTTTTTCTATTATTTGTATTACATTCAGGATTTTTTTCCTTGTTCCCTTTCCTGGCATAAATCCTGTCTATTCGTCGGGAATCTGAGGAAGTAAAAAATGTTTTAAGCGGTTGTTTATGATATGAAGCAGAGTTTTGCTTGCATGTGACATAAGCGCTATTGTTTTGTAGTTTCCACAGTCTGTTGGAGAGCCTTTCTTGTGTAGCAGCATGTACGCCAATTCACACCATTCTTTTGGCCATACCCCAGTTTGCCAGATTTTAAAACACAGTTTGTAGAATGCATCAACACCAAGCCCGCCCATAGCTTTTATTGTTTCGGCGGGTATGCCATCATCGCCAGGTGATTTGTTGTTTTTTAGATGGTTTATGGCTTCTTCTACTTCGGCTTTTAAGATTTTCTACCTCATCAATTTTTGGTAATCCATGGTCTTCGGCTTCATCAGTAGAAAAAAGCTTTTCACAGTATTGCCTCCATACTTCTGCTATTCTCCAGACAGATATTTGACTGTGTCATATAATTCGTGGGATCTGTTTGTATTTGCATGTTCTTCAAGTTCTTGGCATACTCTTGCGATGTGCTGGTTTTTGTCGTTTCTGCAAGACTAGTGAATTTCCCTGTCAAGAGCCTTTTTATTCTCCGGGGTAATGGTTTTGGCCAGGATTAGTCTTCTCCGGTCATCTATTAGACCTATTGTTCTTTCCGTCATCCAGTGTTTTTTCTTTAACGGGTTTGGATTTGTGGTTTAGTTCACACCAGACACGATCCATGTTTTGATCGTTTCCCACGTTTGATTTGAGTCTCCTTCCGTCAGCGCGGGGCCGGAAGTTCGCAGTGTTTCTTGGAAAGGTTTCTCTTGGGGTATCGGTAATCTTCGACTAGGCTTGCAGAAAGTCAAAGTCTTCAGTTTTATGGTAAGGCTAGACTTTAGAAGTTTGTGATCAGAACCGCACATCGCACCAGGTCGAGCGCAAGTGTTTGTAATTGCTGTCCGCCAACGCATTCTTACGAGAGTATAGTCTATCTGGTTTTTATATAGACCTGAGGATGACGTCCATGTTGATAGACGTCGGGGATGATATTTGAATATTGGATTTGAGATGGTCATATTATTATCTGTGCAGAACTGGATAAGTCGTTCACCGCGTTGATTTCTTTCACCTAGTCCGTATTTCTCTCCAATGTTTCTTATGTGGTCATCGTTCTTAGTGTTCCCCGTCACAATCAGGAGGTCCTTTTGCGGTATGTTCGAAATGACTCTTCATTATCTGAGTGATCACTTGTTGGCATATATACCTGGACAATATGGAGTTTAACTGGTTTAGAATTAAATGATATTCTAATTAATCTATCATTGATGGCCTCGTAGCTCTCCACATATTTGGTGTACTTCTTATTAACCAGAAATGCGAGTCCATTTCTTCCAGTTTCATTTGCTCCGGATATGTAGATAGTGTGGTCTGCTGTGTTGAAATGATCATTTCCTTTCCAGTGTGTTTCTGAGAGTCCGCATACTGATAAGTTTTCTCTGCAAATCTCCCTCTCCAGAATGTGTTATTTTCCGGTTTGGAGGAGGCCTCGGACGTTCCATGTTCCTAGATAAATCTGATTTCGGAGATTACAGTGACTTCTTCCAGTCGAGGTTGCTACCTGGGTTGCCTGGTTGCTCACGTGCTCAGGCCCGGTCGCACATTTCACACTAATCGACCCGGAATCGATTGAGCGCCGGATGCTACTCGGATCGCAAAGCGTGTTTTTAGCTGATTGATGACTTTCTGACATGATGTGCTCAAGGGAATATAATCAGGTGGTTTCCCATTGCCTGCCTGATTCTCATGCCGTTGACTCACCTATTAAATGGAGTTCGTCCGCCTCAGGGACAAGAGGGTGCCCCTAATACTTTTATACTGCCCTTAAAAGCATGGGATGCCACTTGCGCCAGGTCCGCCGTACCGAAGTCCATCTTCTCCGCCTTCCCTGCCGGTGTGGTCTTCACCCGGATCCCTGGGCAAGGGGATTGCGTTATACCCCGCAATACCGGGTCCCCAACAGAACTTAGCCACCGACTCCGAGAAGTCGGGCCCAACCCCGCGACTTGGACGCGCCTGTTGAGAATTGCCTATGTGGATTCAGAGAAGGGGTCTCTGGTTTCCCATATGCCGGGTTAATGTTCGTGTATGATACCACGAACAAAGGCCATTATGGCCACATATATGGGTATATTTACCTACCCGGTCGGAAATATGTCCATTTTATATATATTTTTAACTGTTTAAAATACTATTTATCGTGAAGTTTTTTTTATTTTTTTGCCTTTGTTAAAAATATAAATAGTCACTTTTCTTGAACAAATGCTAAAATTTGTCTTTTTTTAGCTTTATTATTACGAAAAAGGATAACAAACCTTAAGGTGGCCATATTCGACCCAGGTACCTAATAATGTTTTCAATTTATTAGAATATGTCTCTTTATACATTAAGGCATGGGTGAAATACTTTCGCCCCCAGTGTAGAGCATTTCAAAAATTTTGTAGATAAGTATTTTAAATAACTTTTCGTTAAACAAAACTTCAGTTTTCATACGACAATATTTTAATTGCATAAAATAACTCGGTTTTATAAAGACAAAATGTAAAAAAAACATCGTTTTTCACTATTTTAGGTTCGTAAAAGGAATATAAAGCAGATATTATTTATGGTAAAATTTCTCACTGCATTACGTTTCCTTTATTCCTTTCCGGATTTAAAAGAAAATGAGAAAGGTAAAATAAACCCTGCGTTTTATCATTATTACAAAAGAATTTTTCAGCTCTGTTTAAGGTAAAAACTCTGGCACTATTTAAAATATGGGATTTTATTTTATAAAATGTTTAAAATAATTTATTTTGATACTACTGGTGTACTTTTTAACGAGCATAGTTTATGTCACAAAGATATATTTAATAAGTAGTGCTTACAATGCAACGAAATTTAAGAAAATAATTTAGATCTGATTAAAATTAAACATTTAAAGTGGTAAAAAGAAACATAATTTTAAATAAAATTTAGTTACTTAAAATTTTAGTTTGCAAAATTTAGATTAGGTGGCGACATTTATTAGTAGATAAATTATACTTGTTTTGCTTAATAGACTTAAAAAATATGTTTATTAGCCTATGAACGATGAAAAAAATACACATTTGTTATTTGTTTAATAAGTTTAATTTACCTATTCTTCTGATTTTGTTATATTCTTAATTGATTTTTTATTACATGCAATCAATATGCACTCTATTTATTTTTTAAATATTTAGTTGACAAATCGTTGCCATTATTCAAGGGCTTTATTTTTCGGTAGCAGGACAGTAACTTAATAAATACGAGTAAACACACCAACCATTAACTAAAATTTTTTAAAGAAGTACGTATACATCCATATTTTTCTTTCGCTCAACTGTGAAATTACATTTTTTGACTTGTGTCACTTTTGAAAAGAGCGTGCGATATGAAATCGAACAGTACTCTGAGGGTTTTTACAGATGATCCCTTAAAAAAAGAGGTTATCATTATTAAAGGCTGGAAAACGATATGAAAATATGTTACCAATAGTCGCAAGATATGCAAGAAGGGGTTGCTTTATTGCAGGTCCCACATGTAAACAAAATCACTTGACTGCATTTTACCAAAAAAAAGATTAAAAAACACTATGTATTTTTATATTTATATGGTTTAGTTATTATTTAAGGGGTCATTCTGGTTTCGGCACTGGAAAAAAAGCCAATATTCCCGATTTTCTTTAACAAAAACTATTATAGATATACATATAAAGTTTATTTTGCCTAATAAATACACTTTTGAATAAAACAAAAAACAAAATAAAAATTACTATTTTTTAAATAGCAGTAACCAATTTTTTATTCAGAATTGAATTAAGCAGGAAATTCTGCGTATAACACAATATTTTAATTTAACGATTTTTGCTGTGTTGCCATTACGAAGAATTTTGAAAAAAACAGCCTAAACAAAAAAGCCGCCGAAAAAATAACTGATTTAAAAATTATAATTTTTTGTCATGTTTCTGTCAACATCACGGATGACAGAATAATTTTGTAAAAAAAAACTGGCTTTAACTTGCACAGGGTGATTTTTACGGCGATGCCAATATTGCAGTTTTTAAAGTAACATAACTTTATTTTTTTAAATGGAACACCCTATATTTTAATACGCCATGTTATTCAGTATTTTATGATTTATAAATTCTTAATTATAAGTTATGTTCCAAAATGGGCCGTTTTGCCACAAATTTCGATTTTAATGGAAAATGCACAAATATCGTTGTTTTCTGTTTTTTTTTTTTTTGATGTTAGGCCATGAATTTAACAAAAGCGGCTATTACTTCACGTCAAAAGTATTTTTATTACTTTTTATTTTTAATCTGTCATTCTTGCAGTAGTTAAACTAATTCTAAAAAAATAATGAATTTTTCTAAAGAAGAACTTGTTGATAGGTATAAGAGAAGTTTTGAAAAATATTCACAACAATATAATAATTAAAAAATTATTTTAAACTTTAGTATTTTATTTTATTTCAACAACAAAGTACTTAATATAAGTAACATAAACGAACATAAAAACAATAACGAAAATAAAATAACGTTAAAAAGAGACTATAAACAACAGGTAGACGTCAAAAAGACTAATAAATGTTTGATATGACCGCCGTTGATATTTCTAAAAACTTCTCTTATACGTTGCTTCATATCTTCCTTAATGGTTGTAGAGATTCTCTAGACATGATCTTTGACATAACCCCATAAAAAGAAGTCCATTTTTGTAATATCAGGCGAACGAGGGGGCCATCGAAATGGCCCGCCTCTTCCTATCCATCTATTAGGGAAAGTATTGTTCAGATGTTCGTGAATTGTTGCTATATGATGGACTAGAGCCCCGTCGTGTAAATACCACATCCTCCCCTTAACGTAGTTTGGTAAGGCGTTGGTCAGGCGTGGCAAGTCATTTTGAAGAAATTGCAAATAAACTTGACCGGTAACTCGTTCCTCAAAAAAGTAAGGACCAATTACATAATTTCCAATTATGCCACCCCACACATTTAACGACCACCTTGTTTGACTGTGAGTTCTTATAAAATGTGGATTTGTTGTTGAGAAGTAGTGGAAATTATGACGATTTACATTTCCATTTTTGTGAAAAGTGGATTCATCGGCGAATAACACATAATCAAAAAATGTGTATCTTCTTGAATTTGTTGTTGGGCCCATTCACAGAAAAGTACTCTGGCACCATAATCCTGGTCATTTAACTCCTGCATGAGCTGGATGTAGTGCGGATGCATTTTGTTATCATTTAGAATTCTCTGAACTGTTTGCCGGGTTATATCAGTTTCATTTGCAATTGTCCGTTGTGAGATATGCGGATTCTCTGTAACTTTAAGCAAAACAGAAGAATTTTCTCCCGAGTTAGCAGTTTTAGTTCTATCGGTCTTTTCGTAATCCACTTTTCCCGTCCGAACAAAACGATCTAACAGTCTTTCAAATGCCTCCTTTCTTGGCTGCCTTCTTTCAGGAAAAGCTTCATGGTAAAGTCTGGTAGCTAATAAACAATTCTTGTCACTAGCGCCCAATATAAAAACCATATCAACAAGTTCTTCTTTAGAAATAGTCATTATTTTTTAAGAATTAGTTTAACTACTGCAAGAATGACAGATTAAAAATATAAAGTAATAAAAATACTTTTAACGTGAAATAATAGCCGCTTTTGTTAAATTTATGGTCTACCATCAAAAAAAAAACAACAGAAAACAACGATATTTGTGCATTTTCCATTAAAATCGAAATTTGTGGCAAAACGGCCCATTTTGGAACATAAATTATAATTAAGAATTTATAAATCATAAAATACTTAACAACATGACGTATTAAAATATAGGGTGTTCCATTTAAAAAAATAGAGTTATGTTACTTTAAAAACTGCAATATTGGCAGCGCCGTAAAAAACACCCTGTGCAAGTTAAAGCCAGTTTTCTTTTACAAAATTATTCTGTCATTCGTGATGTTGAGAGAAACATGACAAAGTATTATAATTTTTAAATCAGTTATTTTTTCGGCGGCTTTTTTGTTTAGGCTGTTTTTTTCAAAATTTTTCGTAAATTGTAAATAGCATGGCAACACCGCAAAAATTATTAAATTAAAATATTGTGTTATACGCAGAATTTCCTACTTAATGCAATTCTGAAGAAAAAATTGGGTACTGCTATTTAAAAAATAGTACTTTTATACTGCCTCGCTTTTTTGGGACACCCTGTATACAATCAAATATTTTTAGAATGTGTACTTCAACGGATCCTATAACTTTTGTATGAAACATTTTCTCGTATTTCTATTAACAACAGATATATTGGACTTCCTCGCACTAATGGGCCACCCTGTATATAGGGTGTAAAAAGTATGATGCTTATAATTTTAATAGGCGATAGTAGAGCTCAAAACAAGTCGAAAAGCTCATATAACATATGTGTCAAAACTTGACAGATCTTTGTCTAAACGATGTCAAAGTTTAAACTTTGAAAGCAATAATTTTTAAAAACCTGAAACTTTTGTCTTAATCGCTTATCAGTAGATTCATTTGCTAATAAAATAAACTAGATTTTAAATATTTCAATCTACAAATCAAAAAATAAATAATTATTAGTAATAAGAATTTTTCCCTAGTTAAAAATGTAAAAAACAATTGGCAACAGAGCTACCTAGCTAGAAACCTTGTGTAGTCAGTTGTAAACACGTCTTCAACGGTCGCGACATTTTTGGTTGTTTTTAAATCGGAAAAAATGCGAATATGTTATAAATTTATAACCAAGAAATCTTATTTTTTTAACAAAATAAAAAAATGCTGTTTTAAAACATAATAATTTGTGCTCTAAAAATGAATATTCAGCTTATTTGTGGTGAGTACAATAATTTTTTAATTACAAATATTAACCAAACAATAATGTATTGTTTTTTACATTAATTTAAGTTTAAATTAAATATAAAAAAAAAATTTCAGAAAGAAATTTTAATTTTATCTCGCTTCTATAAACTATTCGCTATTGGCCAGGGCTTTTGCACCTCCTAGTGTCATCTTTGAAAATATGGAATTGTATTCTATGCGCCTTGTAAATTTTCCATTTAGGTCTAATTCTTGTTGGGAATACTAATCTTTGCAGTATACTGCTTCGTTACCTCACCATGCAAGGTTAAAAGAGAATAAGTGAAATATATATATTTTTTCTGTAGTATTATCATTTCGAATAATTCTTTTGTGGTAAGGGCTTTCGAACATTCTCAGTATTTTACGATCAAACTCGGTCAGACCGCCGTCGAGTTTGGCGAGAGTCGTGACAACCAACATGTGCGATCAGCTAATCTTCATATCTCTTAATGTTTTTAAAAAGGCAGAATTCATAATAAAAAAACCTCGATTAAAAGAAAATGAAATTTTGGAAAAGGCTGAAGGGATTTTGTATGGTGTCGGCATCGCTGATTGATTTTGGGTGATTTTTTTGTTATAAAACTTTAAACGCATTAATCTTGGAACTTCGTTTTTCTGGTTGGAATCCACGATTTTTCTGAAACCACTAAACTGATCTTTATAAAATTTATACAATACATTCTTTACAGTATTTACTTTCTCTCCTCTAGCCAAAAAATCAAAATTTTGATTTAAACTATTTTTTTTAATTAAAATTTAAAAAAATCCTCATTTTACATTTTTTTCATATCTGCAATATTGTTATTCATTAAAAAATAAATATTTCGGCTTGGTGCAAAATAATCATTTACGTATTGAACGTATACAATTTAATTTTTTGAGTTTTAGAGCAGCCATTATTAAGATTTCATGGATGCCAGCGGCATATCAGCTTTTGGAGGAGCACTGTTCATACATTGTTTTTATATATATATATATATATATATATATATATATATATATATATATATATATATATATATATATATATATATATATATATATATATATATATATATATATATATATATATATATATATATATATATATATATATATATATATATATATATATATATATATATATATATATATATATATATATATATATATATATATATATATATATATATATATATATATATATATATATATATATATATATATATATATATATATATATATATATATAATATATATATATATTATATATTATATATAATATATATATCTATATAAAATATAAGGTGCCACAGATCTGAATGTTGCATGGGGTCTCGGAAACTAAGAGAATACAAAGTCGATTAAATTATGGCGTTTAAATTTTAGTTTAAAAAAAAAAGCCGATTAAATCAAATTTAAAATTGTTTGAGAATCGGAAAAGAAATTTGGTGATTTCTTTAAATTTTTTTGACGTATTTAAAAATTGAAAAAACAAAAGACACCATGCTTTAAGCTCTTTAGTCCTAACGACGCTTTCGTTAGCACATCAACTTTATTTTCCAAAATATTTAGAGTTTTTTATTTTATTTTTTGAACATCTTATTATCCTACAAATGCAATTAAAAAATTGAGTGCATTTAAAAAAAAAAGTTTTTATGATGGTTTGAAAACAAAGTCCCTACGAAACACTCAAGGTTTGTAATTATAAGAATGCCATGAAAAAAAATGTCAATTCCTTTTTCGTGACATACAATAACCCATAAAAATAGAAAGACAATAGACAAGAATTTTCGGTTTTTTTTTTGAAAAAACCCCCAAAATACTCGGTTTTACAACTTCAATCGGCATGTTCAAGCATTTAAAGCGCAACTTGCCAAATTGCCCCACTTCAGGATCCAAAAACGGTTACAACCATACATGTTTCACTCGACCTTTGGCATTAAAAGGCATATATGGTGAGGTCAAAAAATGAAATAAAAACCCAGGTCCGTATTTAAAAATAAAGTTGATATGGTCTAAAAAAAGAAACGTAGTCGAAAAATCTCCAACTATTTTTTAGAGTTGAAGTGGCCATGAGAAAGGCCTTTTGTTTTTCATATCTCTTTAAATAACGCCATAAAAAAAAAAAACGAAATCAGCAAATTTCGGTTTTCGGATATCCGAATACTCAGTTTTACAACTTTCAATCGGCATGTTAGGCACTCAAATGCGCAATGCAAAATTAACTGACTTCGATCTGCTGATTCCGAATCCCCATGCATGCATCAATCTGTGGCACCCTGTTATATATATTATAATAATATATCTTATATATATATATATATACAATGTGGAAATATATAAAATATAATATTTATATATATATTAATATATATTATATATATATATAATATATATATAACGAATTATATTAACGACTTCAAAAACTGAAGTAAAGGCATCTTAAAATTTGGTTGCGATCAATTCAGATTTGCACAAAATGTTGCTTTACCTAGTACTGCCCAACAATATTCGCCTTTAACTTATTTTTTTTTGGGGCTGGTTATTAAAGTGTACTAGATAAAAAAAAAATTTTTTAGTTTTAGAACAACTTTTAATAAACTTAAAATTTATGAAACTAAAACCGTGTAATTTCAAGATTGGGTAAGACACATCTTTGCGAATTTAAAAACCCAAAAAATTTTGCCAAACCAAGCGTGCAAGCCATTTTTTAATTTTAATTTCGTTTTTTCTTAAATTGAATTTTTACATTTTTAAAATGCTTAGAACATCCCCTTTCCAACCGTGTATAACTCGTACTTATTAAACCAGTAAAAAATGCAAAAATGACAAATTATCATTTTTCACATAGTAGGCTTATGTCTATTTCGTTATTATTGACGTATTCACATTTGACGTGGTCTCGTATTAATATTTTATTTCAATACGATAGTGTTGTTAATGAGACGTCAAGAAAAGTTTGCTAAGTAGATAAAGTTAAAATGAATGCGTTTTCAAATAGTGAAAGATATGACATGTTGGAATGTTTTATTTTATGCCGAAGGAACGACGAAATGGCTGAAGAAATGTACTTGAATAAATACCCGGAAAGGCGACAACCCAGTAAGAGTATGTTTAGGCGTTTGAAAATAATCTAATTAATTATGGGAGTTTTGTGAAATTAAAAGGAATAAACCAGCAAATGAAGAAAAAGAAAATTTAGTTATGCAAAGTGTAATCGAGACGCCTCGTATCTCATTACGGCAAATTGAAGATACAGCAGGCGTTGCTCGCTCAACGGCCAGTGACGTTCTTAATCGGAATAAATTTCACCCCCACCGCGAACGATTATGTCAAGGGCTTCAAGATGGAGATCAAGCAAGAAGGCTGCAATTCTGCCTTTGGTTTTTGGAACAATGCCACTTGAATCCAAATTTTCCTTTAAGAATTTTATGGTCTGATGAAAGTCGCTTTACCAACTGCGGAATGTTTAATCGCAAAAATACTGTTTTTTTTGGGCAGATGTGAACCCGCATTTGTCCCATGAAGTGAGGCATCAAATTAAATTTGGTTTTAATGTTTGGATGGGAATCATTGGTACCCACGTAATTGGTCCGTATTTTTACAATGGAAATTTGAATTCCGAAAGATATTTAAATCTGTTACAAAATGACATAGCAGACGCACTTATGGATCTTCCTCTTGCAACAATCCCAAAAAATGTATTTTCATCAAGATGGTGCCCCCCTCACAATGCTCGGATTGTCACTGACTATCTCAATACCGAATATCCCAATAAATGGATAGGTAATCAAGGACCCGTAAGATGGCCCGCTAGGTCCCCAGATATGACACCCTTGGACTTTTTCGTTTGGGGTACTTAAAAAACAAAATTTACGCTACATCACATGAAACTGTCGACGCACTAAGAGTGGCTGTAGTAGAAGCTGTTAACAGCATCACCCCTGAAATGATCAGGCACTCTTCTGAAGCAGTATTAAGACGATACAGACTGTGCGTTCGGGAAAATGGTGCCTTATTTGAACAGTATCTTCAATAGACTATTGGTTTCTGTGATGTTTCTTTTTGCTACTTTTTTACCTAGTCTGCAGCTTAAGTCGTTTTATTGTAATTTTAAGTTTAGTTTTGATTTATTAGGTTCTTAGATTGAAATAATTTGATCTTTAATAACATTACAAAAAGCGGTGAACAAAAAATGCTTGACCTACTATGTGAAAAATAATAATTTGTCATTTTTGCATTTTTTCACTGATTTAATAAGTACGAGTTATACACGGTTGGAAAGGGGGGTGTTCTAAGCATTTTAAAAATGTAAAAATTCAATATGGCGGCCATAAGAAAAACGAAAGTTGATTATGGCTGCACGCAACATAGTTGGCCTAGAATTTTTTGACACCCTTTTTAAATTCGCAGATGTGTCTTACCCCTCTCCTGAAATTTTCACGGGTCTAGTCCATATAATGATTGAAATATTAAAGTTGTTCTAAAACGCACATTTTTTGTTTTCACTCTGTATATCTTTGAAGAGACCAGTTAAAAATATGCTCAAAACGGAATATTGTTGGGCACTCTGGTACGCAACTTTTCTCCCATTTAACCGACTTTGTATCTCCAACGGTTTCCAAGATCCCCATGTACTTCAAGTTATTCCGGGCACCCTGTTTTTATATATATATATATATATATATATATATATATATATATATATATATATATATATATATATATATATATATATATATATATATATATATATATATATATATATATATATATATATATATATATATATATATATATATATATATATATATATATTTTATATAAACAATGTATGAACAGTGCTCCTCCGAAAGCTGATATGTAGATGGCATCCATGAAATCTTAATAATGGCTGATCTAAAACTCAAAAAATGAAATTATATACGTTCAATACATAAATGATTATTTTGCATCAAGCCGAAATAATTATTTTTTAATGAATAACAAAATTGCAGATATAAAAAAAATGTAAAATGAGGGTTTTTTAAATTTTAATTTAAAAAAAATAGTTTAAATCAAAATTTTGATTTTTTGGCTAGAGGAGAGAAAGTAAATACTGTAAAGAATGTTTTGTGTAAATTTTATAAGGATCAGTTTAGTGGTTTCAGAAAAATCGTGGATTCCAACCAGAAAAACGAAGTTCCAAGATTAACGCGTTTAAAGTTTTATAACAAAAAAATTACCCAAAATCAATCAGCGATGCCGACACCATACAAATTCCCTTCAGCCTTTTCCAAAATTTAATTTTATTTTAATCGAGTTTTTTTATTATGAATTCTGCCTTTTTAAAAACCTTACGAGATATGAAGATTAGCTGATCGCACATGCTGGTTGTCACGACTCTCGCCAAACTCGACGGCGATCTGACCGAGTTTGATCGTAAAAACTGAGAATGTTCGAAAGCCCTTACCACAAAAGAATTATTCGAAATGATAATATTACAGAAAAAATATATATTTCACTTTTTCTCTTTTAACCTTGCATGGTGAGGTAACGAAGCAGTATACTGCAAAGATTTTATTCCCCACAAGAATTAGACCTAAATGGAAAATTTACAAGGTGCATAGAATACAATTCCATATTTTCAAGGATGACACTAGGAGGTGCAAAAGCCCTGGCCAATAGCGAATGGTTGGTAAGAAATAACAATTAACAAAGATATTTGTCCTACTCGTCTATTTTTAAAATTATTGGGAAAAAGAAATACCACTCCAAACATTACAACTGACAGGCTTTTTAACAGTTCATTCAAATTGATGAAAAAAAATGATACAAAAACATGCATATTGAAATCAGCACCATGTCAAAATTGCCCCAACTTTAAGCAGTAGTAATACCAAAAATACCAAAAAGGTAACAAACCATTTACATTGCTTTTCACTATTTCTACCTTTGCAAAAAGGCCTTTGGTGAGCCAGAAATAATCAAATTAAAAGAACATTTCCATGCTAACCTTTTAAAACCCTATTTGTAGTTGGACTCTGGACATTACTTAAAATTAATTAGAAACTTAAGTGAAAAAGCACCAGATTAAATAAATTTTGCTAGTATGAGTTGAAATACACAACACTAGTACACGTTTAACAAACACGCCATTATACCGTGATGGATAAAAATAATAAACAAACATATAATTACACAGCCCCACAAAATAAAAAAAGCTGCAGGCTTGGAAGACCATGACCATGATATTTTTTTGTTTTCAAGGTTGCTAAATCCGAATCCGGGGTCAGTTTTGACCACATTGGGTCAGAGTCAAGGGCATTTCAAGGTCAAATCTGCAAAATTGTACAGACCAATAAACAAAAATTAAAGGTCTGAAAGACTTAAAAGACAGGTCGCTGAATCCGAATCCAACCTTACCAGGTCAGGTTCAAGGGCGTTTCAAGGTCAAATCTCCAAAGTTATGCAACAAATTGTGAAGAGTGTATGCTTATGTTTTTGAGGTCGTTAAATACGAATCCGTGGGCAAATCTGTAAAAGTATAATCTTTGCAGATTTGACATTAAAATATCTTTTGACCTTGACCCGATAGAGTTAAACTGATCACGAATTCATATTCAACGACTTCAAAAACATAAGTATACATCATTAAAATTTGGTTGCGATCAATTTTTCAGATTTGACCCTAAAATGCCCCTTACTTTGACCTGATGGGGTCACACTGACCCCAAGTCTTTCTGACCTTTAACTTTATTTATTTTGTGGGGCTGTGTTATTATAAGTGTAGCTTTTAGATAAACAAATAAGTAATTTTTTTATTTTTCATTGACCATAACATTTTTACCATAAGCTTAGGAGAAAATTTATGAAAAGTAAGACGTATGTAGTTTTTTAAGTATTTGGGATAAAAAAATCTTATCAGTATTATTTATATTGCATTTAACCCAAAAAATAGACCAATACCAAGCGAAACTACAATGTATTGTATTGTATTGTATATGTGTTGTATGTTTTCGTAAAAAAAATTGCCAACTTAAGCAAAAAAAATAAAAAATTATATTTTTAAAACAAACTTTGGAAAAACAACGTTGTAGTTTTTTGTTTTTAAAGAAATTGTTACTTTAAATATTATTGCAGAAAATATCGGACACAACATACAATTGCAAAATGGTTGTTTAGCTTAGTATAAAGTCAATAACATTAGAATTTTATATAAGTAGTTTGGCTGCAACTTTTTGAAATATTTAACGTAAACTTACTAAGTAACTATCCAATTTAGAACACACAACTTTCTACTGTGTTGTTTATCTCGCTAAATGACTTTTATGGGTTAATTTATCGTTGCACTTCGAAAATTGGATTTTGAAAAGTAATTTCAGTAAATCTGGTAAATGGCTTAAAACTAAATAGTATTTAACACTATACTATACAGTACGATACATTATTTTAGGATAATGGTAGTAAGCTGTTAAAACCTTTTTTTTTTTGTCAAGGGAGAGATGGTTAAAATAAATAATAATTTAAACAATATGCAAGATACAGTAAAAGGTATAACACAATTTGTACTTTATTAAATATTAACCAAGTCATCACAGAAAATGTATTTTGAGTCTTCAGAAAAAAAAAGATTGGTCAATTTTTTAAAATAAACAAAGAACATGGCACACTTCTTATGGATTTGAGTCACCGACAATTTTTTTGAAATTATAGTATTTGATTTTGGAAGTCCAAATAAGCATTTTCTTTCAATTCGCCAACCTTGTAGCTATACGGGGTGATGTCATAAAATAAGGCAAAAATTCTTAAAAATAATTATTTTATTTATTACAAAATACTGTCTGTTACCCTAGACTGATAAAATTAGGCATTTTTTATACAAAAAGAATATATATTTCATACCAAGTACTTTTTTATCATGTACAGGGTTTTTATCTGTTTTGTCCTACAGGGTGCACGATTTATTAATGAACCAACAAATTTACAGTCTAGTCGAACTAAATATAATATATTAAGTCAGTTATTATTATAACCTATAGAAATTTCGTAAGTTGGCAGTAACTCATTCATACATACAGCGTGTCCCTCCAAAAAGTCATTTTTAGATACCGGGTCAACCAAAATTATATGGCGATTTTATTTATATTTTTTTCCAGTCATACTAAAACCGCTGTTGTAAAAAGATATTTTTTCACCGATCTACACTATAAACGTACTGGGTGATGTAAACAGATGTTTTGAAAAGTGACTTAGTATTACGTAAAATGTCGCAATTTAATACAAACTTGAATAATAATTAATGCATAAGTAAAAATATAGATTACGGGTTTTGCGATGAACTTTAATCATTTCAAAACAAAAATAAACACTATGGTAAAGTTCAAACAGTAACAAGTTAGATTCTGTTTGTAGAGGGACATATTTTTATTAGTAACTCATAACAACAATGATGTATTAATTAGTATTATTCATTTAAATCAAACTAAGACCATTGTTTAGCCTTGTTAAAAACTTAATATTAAAATGTTTTTTAAAGTAAACTATACTATATTATAAGAAACAGAGATGAAAAGATCATACTAGTCAAGAACTTGCGGCTTTTCAACTGCACTATGTGCAGCATCCAAAACAATTGTAAGTAAAACAGTTGTTGGATATGTAACAAGCTGTTGATACCTAGCATATTACACTTTCAACATGAGCACATACGCCAAGTGTTTTGGCACCCACTTTGCATGTGCAATAGGTACCCGAAATAGGATCACCATTTTCTTGAAATGGAAAAAGCAAACATAAAATGAAAATACTATGCTTAATAGCTTGCGTAAACCTTGAAATATCTTTGCTTTTATTTAGCCAGGTTTAAATTGTTGAACTTGAAAAATATATTCATTATTTGGTTCCCTTGCAGCGGTATCTTGAATATAAGCTGGAGAAAGGCAA